>JAOBRF010348296.1:0-10690 GCA_027575005.1 Sphenopus marsupialis | reverse complement strand
GGGGGCCGTCAGCTTCCGTGACTGCACTCCCTTTCAGTGGTTGGAAAACAAACTACTAAAAAGCGCAGTCAGTGTTACTTTCAAAATTGTTCTAACGCAAATTATTGGGGGGTGCTGTAGCCCCCCCCCTCCCCCTCCCCCGCTTCCGACAGGACTGACCTTATTGTACCTTATTTGATAGTTCATTTTTAATATTCTGTTATCCTGCATGACGTAACATAGAATTTCAATTTCTTCTCCACTGTTTCCTTAATGCAGATAGCACAAAAGTCGCAAAGATTATTTCTGATGTGGATACAATGGACGCTTTGTGCGAACAGCTTAACAAGGAAGTCCCTGGAACTAAAGATTGGAGGTGCCTTGCTAACAGTTTTGGCATTGATCATGAAGACATCGCCCAAGATCCACTGGAATCATCGCAAGGCCCCACAGAGATGATGTTTGATTGGCTGAAATGTGACCAGCCGGAATATCCAGCGGATAATGTTTTATTCTGTATAGCAGAAATTGAACGCTATGATGTTCTCTTGGCAATTGAAAAGTTTTTTCCTGGTGAGTCAGTCACATTTCTACACTTCTAATAGTCATTAAAATCCTTACTCTCAACCATAACATGCAGGAATACTAAACAAATAATTTCATTCAGTCTCTGTGCCAGTTTACTGTAATTTTTGGTTCAACGATCAGGGAATTTTGAATGGTGTTCAAGTTAATATGCAACTTTATAGACCTTTTTCCCCAAGGGGCAAAATGTAATCATGCAGTGAGCTATCATTGCACTCCAGCTCCCCAAGTCTCATTCTTTCACAAGCACCTCACTGGCTGGCTGTAAAAATGGATGACAAAGGCTTCGGACTAGTGAAAATTCAGATATGGTAATGAAAAGGACACGAAAAAATGTTCCCCGTAAACAAAGAATCTTATTTTTATTATTATTATTATTATTATTATTATTATTATTATTATTATTATTACTGTCAGTTTAGTTATAACACATCCACCTATGCATACAATTTTGTTGTACAAGTGAGTAACAATGGCTTCTCATTTCACAAAAGTTTTATGTATTACAAATTCATTGTTCTCTTATTTGGTGCCAGTTCACTGGGAAAATATTTGGATTCAATGAAAATATCCAAACTTTGATCTATGTACTCTGACAGTTTTCCTCCCTTAGTAAAATTGACTCTGATCCCAATTAATTAGAATTGGCTGTAGTAGGTTAGCTTATTTATTATTAGCATAGAGGAGTCACCTTGTGGAATGCTAATTGTTAAATTATTATTATTATTATTATTATTATTATTATTATCATTATTATCATTATCATCATTTTTATCATTATTATCATTATTATTTTAATTTATTAATATTATCTTTATGATATATTTTTATATTTTGTATTTACATACAAAATCATATTTTGTATTTAAAATATAAATCTATCACATTTCTCAAGTTTTCCTTATTTTTCTTTTTTATACTATAATAGGATTTAACTATTTTCTGTAGTGTCAATACATCTACAATTGTAATGTACATATATGTATAAATTTATATTAAGTATTTAGAATTATTAGAATGAAGTTAATTAATAAGAATTACTTAAAAATTAATTTTGAAATGAAGGCAACACTTTCCTACTTATATATCATGATAATAACGTATTAAGAAAAAATCCTTTTAACTTCCCAGTTAACTCATGTGAGAGTGAGTGAGGTAATTTCCTCAGGGTCTTTTCGGATCAAAATTTAGATTTCGCACATCTTTTGGTCACTGTAAGCACATTATGAGTAAGTAATGGATTGGTAATTAGAATGAATAAATATCAATATTTTACGACAATGTTGATTGTGAATTAATGTGGCTCGGGTACCCATAAAATTGACTCTCCGCCTTATTTTTTGGCTTCAATATTTCCCCAATACAGTCCTCCCTGTTTTACTGATAAATGAGTGTGAAAAGCTTGTGACTAGTGAAAAATACGAGAAATTGTAAACGGAACCATTGGAAAGTTTCTATCGGGAAAACAGGACTACCTTTTCAGAAGTTTCCTTTATTACGGAATTTTTTTTAGTGCAAAGTAAATCAAAAAGTTGTGTTCCATTTACATCCAAACCGGTTTTCAGAATTGTTTTGTAAATGGTAAACATTCTAAGGTTCTTTGTTTCAGATGCGGTAATGAAATTAAAGGAAAAGGAAAAAAATTTACCGCTTGAACAAAGAATCTTATTTTCCAAGAGAAGGTTTGTTTAGACCCGGAATCAAGTCCTGAGCTTGCAGAGGTTTTTTGTCGGGTACTCCCTCAGCAAAATCGAATTCTAGCTGAAGCGTGTTCTGTTGTGATTTAGTACCAACCGGTCTTTTAGTTTTACCTTTTACAATATGTTGTTTTTCAGTGGGTTACGTCAGATCAAAGTTTCTTCCACGCGTTTTTGCACCAGAACAAGGTGAGGACTGCATGATGACCCTAGTTAACTGATAGCTAGAAAATATCAGCTAATTGAACTTAGTATTAACCAAAGTGAATAGCACTTTTCGCACGCTCTGATTGGTCAATAAAAAGTAGATATCCACCACTACTTACTTTTTAGCATTCATGCGTGAAAAAAGAAATAAATGGACGCGCGCGTCCCTGTTTCGCCTTCATTTTAGGAAGATAAAATTCTCAAAGAAAACAAAGAAGGAACTCCCTAAAACTACAAAAAAGCCTCAAAATATCTTTCATTGTTCAAAATAAAGTTTTTACTACATTCAATTCAACAGCACAGCGCTCTATTTAATTTTTAGTCAAACGATTGTTCACATCTGCGGGCGACTACGAAAAATTATTTTTAGTTTGCTTACAAAAATGTTCAAACTCATTTACAAGTTTTTAATTCACGCAAGTTTAGTCAGTAAATACAAAAAAAATACAAAGTTTTCAGCATGGTTCTGTATAAATTATCCTTCCTAATTTAAGCGGTTGACGGTAAATGATTTGGGTTTTGATTGTCCATTTTGCATTACTCAAGAAGATTTGTTTCTTCGATTATTTTCTTTTGATTGAATAATTTTCAATTCCATGTGACTCTGACCTGTAAGTTACTTTCATTCATGCGATCACGTGCCCGCGCGTGGAAGACTGGTTGTGAAACTTCTTTTCGCCCGGACTTCTTTTTTATTTTGAAATAAGTTATATTAAAAGTGCTATTTATGCACCTGTTAGGTTAAAACTAAAAAAATTATCCGCCTCAGTGTCGGTGCCTAGCGATACTGAGATATTTACCCCACTATTTATGTCCACCACTAGTCACCTCCACTTATATATATATATATCGAATCGATATTCCATCTCATTGACGGACTTTTTAAAAAATGTTTCTTATTACTAGAATTTTTAATCAAACTCTTTTAGATGTTATTTTTATAATGCATCAACATAAAACAAAACAGATGTTGGTTACAGATATTAGATAAATTACTTAAATATATTGTAGGTTGTTGTGGTTCCAATTCAGTTTTACCGAGCTGGACCATAGCTGACAAGTATCAGAGTCGTTTCTTATACTTACAAGCCGGACATGGCGAATCTCACGCCTCAGGCTTGCTTGATGATATTTTAGTTGCTGTTTTAAATAAATATCCCATTGAAAACTGAAACTGTGTCGATTTTTCCCTTACCAAAGCAACATAATTACGTTTTAGTGTGTAAACTTGGGCAGATACTTCGATCGATCAACTCAAATTACCAGGAAACAAATTTTTTTAAAATTTCTCATGTTTGATCAGTGGGGTCGTAAGGCGGGGGGGAGGGGGGGGGGAGGTTGCAAGATAGATTGAAACCGTTACATTTAAAATCTCACGCCCAGTCTTTATTGAACCTTGACAGCTCTGCGGAACGATCTCATTCATAGCTTAAAAGCGAAGGCAAAAATCTAAAAAACGACAATAATAAATACTAACAACTGGCTCAAAGTTCATGCTGAAATAAAAACATTGTAATTGCATGTTATTTGCACTGATTGTCAATAAACAAAATGGCGGCCAGGTTTGCTGACTAAAACAATGAACTATTTCAGAGTTTTAAAGAAAAAGCATCTATCAAAAACACAGTTACACGCACAAACAACCGTGGCTCAGAGTTTTTAAATCCTGGGCAAAAACAAGTTGGACATAAAGAAAATATTGAAACTTACCGGGAGTTCTTGAAGCCGAGCAGCACGAGTCAGACAACAAACAATATGATTTACAGAATAATTTTATATTTGAAATAATCTGTCGTCAACAACTTCCGAGGGACGTACAACATGGGTTCTAGATCTAAAGTAGCTGGAAATTGAACAGTATTCAAACTCTGGACTGTAGTTTTTCTCTTCGGCTTCTCCAGCTTTGAACATTGTCTCTTTCTGAAGTTTTTTGTGACACTAACTGAAAACTGTTTAGCGTCGAATGATATATGTGAACACAACTCGAAATATTGAAGTTGAAACGCTGGTGAAACAAAACAAAATTCATGCGCCTGCAATCCTACATTATTCAAAAATAAACTTGTCGATTAATTTTCAACTCCGCCTCCTTGTTAGTAACTGCCCCGTCTCTTGCGCGCGTCTTTTCTTTTCGTTAACAATAGTTCGAATGCATATTATTAACAAGTAATCAAATGGTTTATTCGTGCATGCAATTTAGGAGTTATCAGCAAAAGTAAATATTTCAAAGACTATTGCACTCCAGACCATTCAACTAGACTTTTCTTCTACAGATGAGCTTCAATTTGATAAGTATCACTCGGTAGAATCTATCCTTCTGTCCTGGTACGTACATCAACTGCTAGCTGATGATAACTTCGAAACTGCTGTGGTGGACTGGTGCGTGGTGGACTGGTGCGTGGTGGACTGGTGCGTGGTGGACTGGTGCGTGGTGGACTGGTGCGTGGTGGACTGGTGCACCTCTTTTACAGAGAACGATAATCCTTGTTTACCAGTACCATCGGAAGGTAAAGTTGTACATAAAAAGTAGTTTTTCATGATTATGATCTAGTTTAATATCAGTGACCAAGAAGACGAATGTTTAAAGAATAATACCACTTTATTCGGTATTTATTTTAAGAAAAAAATTTCCTTGCTGCGCTTTTGTTGTAATTGAATCAAGCGACGCGTGGCATGGCTCAACCACAATACTCACTTTTAAGTGGCTTCTCTGTGGAGACACATAAACACAATAATCACAATAAACACTAATCTATTACAATAAAGATTCAGTTCCACCTGTTTCTCGAAAAATGGTTTTATGCATTCTGTATCAGTTGCCGTTAATGAAGATTAATCGGTAAAGGCGCTGTTACACTATGCAATTTTCCCAACAACTAGTCTCGCAACGCCATTGCAAATCAAGCAGCTAGAAAAATGAAGGCCCTGTTACACTTCGCAATTTCAGTTCTCAGCAATTGGCAATATACTTTGGCCAGGGTAAGCTGGGGAGAATTAATTGACGCGAGACTTCAAGATGGCGGATGATGTAATTAAGCTCGGTGCATGCATGTTGAATAAAGTTCCTCAAAAATTGCGAGGAAAGTTGCTGAGGGATGTTACACTGTGCATTGGCGTTGTAAGTTGCTGCAATGCGTTGCGAAAATTCGACCCGAGTTCTACTTCGTGCAACGTTGTGCGAAACAAAAAAAATTGCGAGGCAGCCCCTGTTACACTGTGCTTAGCAACTTGTCTCGCAACGCATATTGGAAATTTTTGCCACGGTAGATACGGTTTAAATGTTTTGAGTTTTTTTCAACTGTGTTCTTTTTCAAAGTACTAGTTGTGGTTTTTTTTTTCAAATGTTGTGTTTCTTTAAAATGTTGTGTGTTTTTTTTCAAATGTTGTGTCGGGTGGTAGTAACTTAATGGCGGGAAAATTAGCCAATCAGGATTCATTTTAAGTTACTTTCAGCTGCGCTCTGCAAGATAGCTGGCAGCTCACTATCACTCATCTTTATTTTGATTGGAATTGTTAATTATCTGAGCCTCCGTACAATCACGAGCCGCCAGCTCAACAATCAATCCTCCACGATCCCCAGAAGTGAACCTGGGCATATTTTGTTTGCGAGCAGGTTTTCAGTGTAAAATTAATTAAAACAAGAGGCCACAAAGTAGCCTTACTCGTACCGGTGCTTAATGCATTGTATTTATATACATTCACCTTAAGTTATCTTAATGTCTTTTAGTTTTGAAGCTGAGAATAAAGGTAAAAAAGGCTTCTACGATTACCTATGCAGAGGCTCAGTAACAAAGTTACTGAGTAAAGTGAGCTTTTTGAAAAGAGGATGAACATAAAGAAAATTACATTTTGTTTATGTATTAAAACGATCATGCAAGTTCACGGGTTCAAGCGTCGCGTTTGTTTGTTTCGCCGGGTTGCGAAAATAACATTTTCTCTCTTTATGTTCATCTTCTTTTCAAAAAGCTCACTTTACAGGACTTGATAACTAAAGAAATATCTAGAGTAAAGATGCAAAAACAATACGTTGCATTTATTTGGTCTCAAATTACGAAATGTAAGATATTTCGGTAGAAATTATTTTCTTCATCAAATTCAAATTGCATTTATTCTTCACCGGCGAAACAATTATTTTCAGATGACTCGTACTAAGATTTTCTGATTCTGTTAAATCCCAGTGGCAAAACAAAGTATTGCTCCATGAGCGCGTTACGTGAAGTGTCAACGTTAACTCCTTGTGATAGAAAATAAGACTTTACAACAATAGCGGACAAAAAACACAAAACAAAGACATTTAATGGCGAGGCAATCATCGTGTTTGGGGCTATCTTGAAAGAGGAAGTATCGTTGTTGTGCCGCGAAGCAGCGAGATAAATATCTATCGTCAAGCACCGACACTGTGGGGGATAATTGTTTTAGTATTAACCTAACAGGCCAAGAAATGAGCAGCGCAAGCCATAAAATAATGTGAAGATCATGGGAAAAGTCATGGAAAGTCATGAAATATCATATCTTCAAAAAAATACGAAGACTGAAGCAGCAAATTGCCTCAAAACCGACAAAAACTTTGATTACTTAAAACTCTCTTATACTTTTGCTAACCGAGATTAAAACGCAGAGGGAATGTTTATATACAAACTGAATTTTAATTTTTCACAGGAAGCATGTTCCATCACCCCTAGAATGCTCGCTTTCGGCGCTTGCTCACACCCCTTTACAAGAAATCCTGCGTACGAACCTGCTAGATTACATGGTTTTGCTTATGTCTTTGAGGAAATAGTAACAGAACAAATGCTGGAAAAAATCAGACGCCCCGAGCGGAAATCGAACCCACGACTCACCGATTTCATGTCCGAGAGGTCTGGGGGAAAATGCTTGGTAATCAGTATTCAAAGAAAGCCCATCCCACTGTGGTTGCCTCGGTAGCTCAGTGGTAGAGCATCAGTCATGAAATCGGTGAGTCGTGGGTTCGTTGCCCGTTCGGGGCGTCTGATTTTTTCCAGCATTTGTTCTGTTATTATTTCTTCTAAGACACATCAGAGTTTCTCTCTCTGACGATGAATAATTTATTCGAAATGCATGTATGCTAAATAGAAATAAGCTAAATAGCTTCCTGGACTGCCTGCCAAATGTATGTGTTATATGTATATTACTTATAAAAATTATGTCAAGCTGTTTGAGCAACTATTTCTATCCATGGCGCTGTCTTACAACACTTTTAACATATATAATGCTTGCTGTAAAAATTAATATATAAAAAGTGTTAAAAAAAACATAAGTACGAAACTGCCTTTCGTCCCGAGGCAGCATGGCCAGCATATAAATTTTCGTGCTTCAGACAAACGAACTTTAGGTTATTGATTGGTATGTAGTGAGCCAGGAACGTCACATCAAGTTTTTTCAGTGACAGCGACTAACTTATACATTTATATCTCGGCAGTAAAACCCTTTCTGAAAACTTAACGTTCCTTGTGGACATGCTTTTTTGCGTTTCAGTTGAGCATAGATGGTTATCGAAGGCCTTCGAAGTTGGTGCTGAAGGTGGTATCTTGTCCATTGCTGGGTGTACTGTTTATGTACCACCTGGTGCTTTCTCAGCAACAATCAAAATAGACCTTAGCATTATGACTGTGTCACCACCAGAAGGAATCTGTGTCACTCCAATCTTTTGTTGTGAGCCCGATGGTCTCCAGCTCAAAAAAGATTGCACAATTACTTTGCCTGTAAACGGAAGCCCATATCATCTTAAGAACAAATCAGAATTGCCACGAGTTACGCTGTGGAAACGTAGTAATGGAATATGGTCTTCTCTCAAAGCCCAGAAGCTACAGTTTTCAAAAATGTCTTTTCAGACCAGACATTTCTGCAACTGGGTTTGGACTTGGAATCCAGCTTCAATTTTTACAGGAAAGTGCTGGCGTAAAGCTATTTGCTGTTTCCTTTTTGGAAAGAAACCCAGTGATGAATCGAGAAGCTTTAGGGTAGCTGTTTGCGAGACTAACCTTGAAGAGGTGAGAAGCTGAGTTAATTGTACTGCATAAAGTTTTCATAACAACTTCAAGTTGACTAATAAATTAGATACTGTAGATTTTAACCTAGTTTTTGATAAATATTTCAGTTGCAGAACTAATTTTTAAAATTTATTATAAAAAACAGAGCGATATTTGACATCATCAGCAATTTTATAACTTTTTAAAGCCATCTAAACAACAAAGGGGTAGTTATTGGCAGAGTGGGGTGGGGGGCATGTCATCTGTAGCATGGTTAAGGACATTTCGTAAATCCTAAAAGATGCTAATTTAATATGGTGTTGACTTTTCGTAATAATGTTTTCATTCCAAATACTCTTGTTCGGAATTGTGTAGTTTTTTTATTGTTGCATTTGCTCAAGTCAGGTTTTTAAAGCTGGCCAGTAAAGAGCTGTATACCTTTTATAGCTAATTAATATTTGTAGCCATACAACATCTTTGTTTTGCTCTCGCATAAAAATTAGTGTTTTAATTAGCCACTTTCTTTACCTTGCGTACCAACATAGGACGTGAAAAAGGGTTACACGGATCTTGGTTTCTCATTGGAAGATGGGTCACAGTTCATACAGGTGATATGGGGACAGTCTTTAACTATTCAAGCAGAGTCGCATCCCATTACGTCTTTTAAAATTAATCCAAAGGAAGAGGTAAAAGATTATAAAATTCTTCAAACCTTTAAGTGTTAGCCTGATCTTGAACTAAAGATAATGCAGACAGTTAGTTAAACTCTTCAAGTGTTTGTTATGGTTGACAACAAACTTCTTTGTGCTTTTGTGATATTAAACAAATATAACTTTGGATACTACCTACCAGAGTATACATTTTTTTGTGAAATTTTTAATTTTACATGATGTTCTGTGGTGTATTGCGCTCTTGGAACATTGAAGGAATTATGGGTAAAAGCCCTTGGTAGAACCAAGATGGACTTAGGCCGTTGGTCATCCTTAATTTTTAATTTTTAAGCTCAAATCTAGGTGTTCCGCTATTAAACTGTGTTGCAGTGACATTTCACAACGAAAACAATATTTTTTATTTTTAAAAATAAAAGATTGTTTTAAATCTAAAAAGACTTGGAACTGATAAAATAAATCGGACATTTCTATTAGTTCTGGATCAGGCTAAAATTTAGTGTATTTTTTTGTTTAGAAATAACTTCATAAATGGCTACCTTTTTTACCCCCGCCTGGTTAGCCTACTTGGTAAGAGGTTCCAGTCTGTTGTGCCGCAAGCCGGGACCTCCACTCAGGGTTTTAAAATAACTGAGAAGTTGCTGCCTCTGTTCTAACATCCGCAAATAGTTAGACCTTAAAGTCGTCTCGGATAAGACGTAAAAAAACCGTAGGTCCAGTCTCTCGACCCTCAATCGGGGGACTTAAAAAAACGTACACACAATTATCACAAAGAGTAGGATAGCGATCCCGGTGTTGTGGTCTGTCTATTTCTACCAAGGGCATCCCTAATTACTGGGTTGCCTGTGGCAAACCAGTTGTAAAATGGAGCTGTTTTTGGCCATAAATTAGTGAGAAATTGGGAATCCTAATATGGTTATGCAATGTGAATGGTTCGGGCATTGACATCACCATGACAACTTAATTGCGTGACGTGAGCACGAAGTTCATCAGAGTTTGGTTCAGCGAGTGAGGCGAATGATCAATTGAATAAATGGTGGTTGTAGGCTACGATGTTTTTGTGTTATTTACAATTATCGGGTACAGCATTCATGAAATTTTTCCGGCTGTGGTTTTTGTAAATAATTTCAAGGTATGAATAGAACTGTTCCCTGAAGATGTCGAGGAAGACGAAATGGCCAAATGATTTGTTAAAGTACACAACAGTTAAGGACAATGATGTAGAAAATTATCCAGAATGTCATTTGAAAGAATTTGAAGTAGAAAAATGTTTAAAGGTGAATTGATGTATCTATAATTTGACTGGATGAAAGTTGATTTGCGCGATTTCACCAGCTTATATATTATTTTTTTAGATTGTTTTGATGAAAGAAATAATTAATTTAAAAATATACGGTTCGTAGCCAGGCATGTTCAATTTGTAAAAATGGGGTAAAAAATGTTGACACTGGCTAAAAATATTTAATAAAAAATGGACGTTTCGGCTCCAACTATAGCCTTCTTCAGCAAAGATGAAATACAAACGGCGTCCTACTTAAATACATTTAAAATAGAAAATCTCTAA
>JAOBRF010346073.1:0-17487 GCA_027575005.1 Sphenopus marsupialis | reverse complement strand
ACAACCCTTATGCATGCTAGTCTAAACGTGGGTTACCAAGGCAAAAGTGGCCCCGGTAAAATTCACGCAGTGATTCTCGTTGATTAAAAAACTTCAGAGATTTTGGTGTTGTACTGAGCTTTACAAAGCAACGAATTCGTCATCAGCAGTCGTGTTGTCCATCAGTATAACTAAGAACAAGTAAAACTCGGCAGTCTTAAAATTGTTCATAATTCCATTATCAAAGATCGCTACGTCGCCTTCGAAGAACAAATTGCTAAACGTTTGTGGTTTTGCGCTAACAACGTCACTTTCGCCGCAGCCCTCCCTCGACCACCTACGTTGCCGTCGCCCAAAAATTCGCGTCGCTAAAGGTCCCTGAATAAAACTTCGCATGTCGACATCTGGTTCCACAATCAACAATTACGACCAACTGCTCAGCTTATTATATATATTACAGCCAATCATTGTGTCCAAGAAAATCACAAAATCTATTATAGATAAGAAAGTAAAACAAAACACACTCCATGATAACATGACCAGCCACTTCAGTGTTGTACAAAATCGCGCCCATGATAAATTGTGTAAATAAATGTAAGGCTACATAGCGAACACAAACAAGTAATTTCAGATTATTAGCTTTCTATCGCTATTTTGAAGAAAAACATAAATTGCGCTAAATTCTTTCGTATCATGATCAGCTTCAGGTGAATCCGATAACGCTTTCAGGACTTGCCATTCTTGCATGTTGCAAACAAGTTCGCCATCTTTGATCACCACGTGTAGCTGTTGGTGCTCACTAGGCCTCCTTTTACCAAGTGATGTTTCATTACTTCGCGCGGCAAAATATTGAACAACCTTCTCAACATTGTTCTTCTTCGCGGGTCAAATGCGGTACTGAAAGTGCGGGCTGTAAATACATTTTCCGCCTTATTCTGATTAGCAGCGGAGGTGGTATGCTGTCTCGCTCGACCAATAAGATCGCAAGGATACCATTTTAATGCCTGATTCTTGTGGAAGTTTTTTTTTTCTGGGCGCTTGCTGTCCCTTTTGTTTTTGATCTAGTCTAAAGATAGCACGAACCCAGGTTTCGGTTATTGAATGAAAAAAGTTCAATATTCTTTTGATTTGTCAGGTGTTTTTGAAATTTGACTTTAGAACAAAATAAAATGATCTTCGGTTCTTGTTTCGATAATTAATAGTGACTACATATTCTTCGGTTCTCATCTATTCAAGTACTCGTATGTGTACATTCTTACAAAAGAAACGTTCAATAAATTGAAGGATTTGGCCTCGTTTCGCTCGGGTGCGAATGTTGCAACTCGGGCCATAAATAAGCTACTGTATATGCTATCCAGAATTCATGTAACTATCCTACTGCAGTAATTCATTGTTTGCCTTTTAAGATCTCGTAAGAGCTGGTTTGATAATTTGCGATTGTTTGCTAGTTTGCGATAAAATCGTTCGGTATGTTTTATTGTGGTTCTACGCAACCTCAGCAATCGTGTGCATTTATTTGTAAGCATGGTTGGAACGAAGCAACGTATTTATTTTTATAGCAAATAGAATTGTTCCAATCTTCGGGTTGTTTTGGAAAATTGAAGTTAATGGGTCATTGATGTATACGGCAGGGCAATTCCTTCAGTTTCACCAAAACAATAGCTACACTCGCGTGTTTTTCAAAAAGCTCGAAACGATACTTTTTTTAAACAACCCACTCGTGTAAAAAATATTTCCAAATTGAACTCGTATGGTTACCTATACTAATAACACTAATAATACTTTACTTACTCGAGCAATCAGGCCATGGTGTCGAACCAGGTGGAAACCATACCCCCGACCCTCCACACACGTACAGAGATTGTGGTTTTCTAGCAAACTCAAACAGTTCGTTGCAGTGAATCGAACAAAATTTCCCCATCAACCACGTGTCGCAAGACTGAGCACCGTTAACCGGTGGGTCGAGGACAGGACAGTCATTCGCTACAGAAATAGGGAAGAGGCAAACAGCGATAACGTTTTTCAAAACCATGTAATTTAAAACAAGGACTGACTAAGTAATGTCACCTTTCTGAACTCATGTAAGTTTTTAACGAAATGATGCTTTGTCGTCTTTTAAAAGATTGCAAGTTAAGCCTACAAAAATTTAATTTAGCAGTGCTATTCTAAAACTTCTTCTTAGAAACTCTTTGCGAATGCTTAACAAGTAGAGTACATCAAATGAAACTGTACAATCTTTAATCTTACACTGGGAGGCGGGGAGGAGGGGCGGGGGTGGGTGGTGGAGGATGGAGAGTGATCATGCTGATTGTAACTGATTTTAACTTTGGTGCTATTAAAGCAAAGGTAGCCAAATTCTGTGACTTTTGCTAAGATGTTTTAGAATGTTGCAACGGATTAACTGAAAGTAGCATACGACCAATATTTTGTGTGTAGAAATCAACGAAGTCGTCATGAAAACACAATTGGAGACATGTTGATTACGAACTTTTTGCAAATTAAAAATGTAGGCTTTTCTGATTCAATTTGGAAAAATGGATGACAGCAGGAATGCTTTATAATTATATATCACTAAGCAAATAGTTTCTATAAACTTGATTGGCGATCATTGAGTATCATACTGAATAAAACGTTGAAACTGGTCTGTTTCAACCCGGCACGCGCTCCGAGTGTTTCTCAGCGATTAAACAGCACGCTGAAACAACAGACCAAACATTCACCCAAAATATGTTGAAATAAAGGAATAGGCGTCAATAGCTCCTCACAAAGGCTTTTCTTTGAGTCATGGCATTCCCAGGCTTACAAAAATGCAGTTAACAAACGAAAGTCATTCCCAAATGTAAACAAGTCCTTCGTGAAGTCTGATTTTTTTACTTAGTTTCATATTGTGCGTTCTGTCTTTATATTTTATTGCTCTGATGAAGGCCGCAGGAGCGGTTGAATAATTTAGAGATTCTGTAAATAACCTGGTTGAAACGTTCAATTCAGTAATTTCACCGTTATCAAAACGTTCATTCTTGCAGGAATTCACGTGAGTGGTGTGTTTAAATTCGGGAATTATATAATACGTAACTGCTTGCATGACGTTAAAAGGCAATTTTTTGTTTGTGTTCATCAAGGTGACAACCGCTTTAGATATGATCCTAGAAGAAGATGATGTACTTTTTAATAACTTGCTCGAAGCACTTCATCTCTAATTTAAAATTGTAATTTCTAGCTAAAAACGTGGCGTTCGTCTGCTAAAAAGACTGAATCAAAATATACCAACTCGCAATGAAATGCAATGATTGTCATGCACCTGTGAAATTTAGAACAGAATATTTTTTTACGAATCATGACCGATTCTTTGAAGTACAAAAGTTCTGGAAATGAACACGGTAACATTCCAGAAACAAACAAATTTCTAAAATAAATAATTGCCATGGTTTGTTTTCTTTTTCTTCGATGCGAGTTCGCATGAGTATTTTAATTTTTATCTTTTTAGCTTACGAAGAGTGTCAAGAGTGCCAAACTACGTACGCTGTACAGTCACTGTAAATTTGCAGTAAGCAGAATTAAGCTTCCCATCTGTTGCTGTGTACTTGATGTAATACTTTCCCCAAGTCATTTTATGAGGTAGATAGTTGCTGTGCACATCGAATTCTCCACTGTTATCCGAGAATCTAGGTTCTTCCCAGGTTACATTGGTTTTGACATCCTTGGTAATTACTTTCTTATCCTTTGGACAAAAATCTACTTGGGGAGGTTCGTTATCTGAAAAAGAAAGGAAGTGTGATTTTTATAAAAGCTAAGACTCAAAAGTTTTCGGGAGTTCTGGTCTGAGAACAGAACTTTTATCCAAAATTATGTATACACATCCAATTTGTTCGCAGTTTTATTTTGGAAAAGGCAAAGTTTGTTTGACCACCAGGGCAAAAGGAAATGATATTATAGACTTGTTGGCCTCAAGTATGGCAAGCTGTTGGTACCAAAATTCAAAGCTACGCAATCTTAGTCAAGTTCAAAGGAAAAATCACTTGAGTTTAAAGAAGATAAATGTGTTCAATTCAAAGAAATTAAATATTTGTTCAATTCAACGATTTTTTTTACCTCTAATAATATTTTTTTGTTCAACGGTATTGTTTTCGCTCAATGGTTTAACCGAGTTCTTTATGGCCAACGGTTATCCTTGTTAAAATCTAAAGCGCCGCATGCCTTTTATCTAGATCTCGTGTTGTCTTTTACAAGAAGCAAAAAAAAAGATCAGTCGAGAAGTTATCTGAGTGCCTAAGAAATGCATCAACGCATCTGCCCAACCTATTAAGTAATGTTGGTGCAAGTCCTTTAAGCTAATCAGAGACTGTAGGCAGTGAGGTGAAACGTTCTAGTGTTAGCACTGCTATCCAGCATGCGCGATCACAGCTGCAAACTTGCGAGGCTTACCTTGCCGATGCAATATTAGAGAAAAGGTTGAGAGCCACCGCTTCGATATTTGAGCAGCACCAACAAAAAATAAAACAAAGGAAGATGATATGAAGGTGTTCAAATTTGTTCTTGTGAATATTGAGGATAATTGAGACTGGGCTATTTCAGAAAAGATCGTCCTCCACAGAGGCTCGATCAATATTAAACATTCTGTTCTTCGATGGCAACATCATCAAATTTGCTAAAAAAAATTTTGTGCTTTATCTATTAAGAATTAAATAAGGCGGGGCCGGTCTCAAAGTTAAAAAGACCCACACTTGTTCAAGCTGCCTTTTTTTTTTTATTTCCCAGCGTCAATACTGCTGGACAGAATGATCGCGGTAATATTTGAACGAAAAAATTATTGAACGAAAGAATGGGTATTATTGAACATTTTTTTATTGAACCAAAAAATATCGTTGAATAAATAATATCATTGAACGAAAAATAATATTGAAATAAAAAAAAACATTATATTAAACACATATTTAATTTCATTGAATTGGACACTAAATTTAGTTTCTTTGATTTAAATGTGATTTTGCTTTTGAATTGATTATATACTTTTTTAAAAAATTTAATAAGATCATGTAGATTAGATTTTTAGTAGCAATGGCTTGCCATACCTAATGCATCCCAGCATTCAAGACGTAATTGAGCCCTTTTGTATTCGTATGTTTTTTCTTTCAAAAACTACATAAATGCAGTTTAAAACTCAAAGTTTTCCGATATTAATAGAATGCAAAACGATCGATTGGAACAAAGTCACTTTCACTTCTACATTATAATCGATTTTATTCCTTAAAAACCCAGTAAAATGCTATAATGAAAAAAATGCAAAATGCAAATGAGCGTAACAAGATGGCGAAACTGCAACTTTCCCGGACGAACAGGCTAAAATCTTTGATCGGTGAAATACCAACCATTTTTGACTGTTTTATTTAAAACCTATCCATTTCTTATTCATTGAATGAAATTGGAAAACCTACTGCATTGTTTGCTCAGTCACTTCAAGCCAAAATGAAAAAATCGATCGACCTTATTCGATGGACTCAATATTTTCAAAAGACATCAGTCATCTAGGGAAAAAAGATTCTTTGGCTCAGAGAAACAAAAGAGACACGAAAAAACCTTTAGCTTAATCCTATTCAAAAAAGTTTTTTTTGGAATTTCTGTGACAGGGGGTGCTTTTTAATGCTCCCACCTCCCTTACAAACTTTGTATCTATAAATTCTATTATCATTAAACTCGGGAGTTAGATACAACTTGAGTGATTATATTGATTTTTTTTTTCTTGTATGACGTCATAATGGCGTAACATCACATAAAAATCATTTAAAAAAAAAAAATTCTCTGGCTTTTTACAATAAGTCTTTGACGTGACAGATGCTACATCAATAATAAAAACAGATAGACAGATTTAAAATCGTCGCAGCATACTTATATTTCCATTTAGTCAGATATAGTCTCAAGCTTTGTCTTATACAAGGTTGTAAATACTCTAAAAACGAAAACTGCCATTCCGAAAATTATATAAATTTCATCGTGTCAAAAAAAATCGTGCAACATTGCATAATCAAAAACCAGCTGTTTTTGGAATTTGGAATTAATTTGCACTCTACGTTTTTCGTACTTTTTGAAAACTCACTCATGCAAATTAATTCCAAATTGCACTCGAACTAACTGAGTAGTATGATTACCTGTACAAATAAAAATTATGTCAAAACAAAGCGGAAATTATTGGTTCGTCCAATCCGTTGCCGTTAGATATATGAAACAACCTTTTGTAACTCATTCGATAGAAAACCGATGATTTCCTTTCGATTAGCAAAAAGCGAAGACAAACCGAAGATTGCATTGGAGTTACTTTATTTACTTATGCACACACTTACAAGACCAATACCATTGGTTACCTGCAGGCAATAGCTAAAAAATGAGAAAAAAGTACTGTCAATCAAAATTTTGTGGCAATGGCAATTCACAAATACTTGACGCTTAGCTACTACCAAAACATTGCCGAATAAATTTTAGGAAAAGTCCAAAAATTTAGTAGTGTTTCATGAAATTGTGTAAAAGTTACAGATTCTTTAAGTTGGGTTGGCACCAAAAGCACTTCCCGCCACACACTTCCCGTTTGACAAAGCGTCTTATTTCCCCAGAAGGTCTGAAAGAATTTTAGATAAATTAAAACGCAACGCATTTCAGTTGATACTAACTGATATGAAACATGATTCAGCTTGTCATTAGTGACGTTATATATATACATACATAAATGTTTTGATATATGGTTATTCAAGTTACACTGAAGTTGGTTTTGTCAAGCCGAAACATGTTTGTTAACTGAAATGCGTTGTTTTATTTAAAAATTTTATCGTCCCTCTAAAAAGAAGACAGGAAGACTGTACACGTAAAAACATTGGGGCCAACGAATAAGCTCCATTTGTATCAAAAATTCTCAACTAACATCAACAATAAAAACATGTACTTTAATTGAAAAATATACTTTACCCTTCAAAAGAAAACTATCAAATATGGGGATTGATGATCGAGTTTTCTTCAAAAGCACTACAATTGTCTTACCTACAACTTCTACCTTGAAATCACATGATATCGCATTTTTTTCTGCATCAGTAAATGTATAGATTACAGTTGTTTCTCCAACTGGAAATTTATACGGCAGGCTAAAGCTGCTTGTCCTTGAAAAGTTTCCCTGTTTTAGGCCTATAAAGCTAATAGTTTTTGTAGGAGTCTCTCCAGAGTTATCGTTAGCCTCTGGCTCGTCCCAGCTGACATTCGCTGTATTCCTTTGTCTAGTTGTGTTTGTTAGTATTCTTGTGGGACAACGACGGATCAGTGTAGGGGTCCTTACGTCTAATAAAGAGATAAGAAATAGGTTAAATACAAACAAAGAATACCGAGTAATCTACAAGCATATACATGTGTAATGTCATAATTTGTAAAAGAATCATACTTTGTAATTTACTGTTCAGACCGTTCTGAGATTTTTGTACGTTCGCCAACATTTAATATTTTATGTGCCGTAGGATAGGTGAAAAGCATGATTATGATCTTACCAAACAGCCTGCAATATTTTAATATTAAAAAGGTACCCAAAACTTATTTTAAAACAAGTTTTCCCTAGGAAAAGCAACGAAACAATACTTCGAAACAATGCGTTTCGCAATCAATTAAGCCTTTCCCAACCGAGGATATAATGTCCAAACTTTCAAATTACATAAATAGAACGTCTTCGAACTGCGAAGTTTCCGTTAATAATGATGTCACTTTGTTGCCAAAGATCATCGTATGACAACAACTGTAAGAGAAACTAGAAAGAAGAAACTAAGAAGCATGTCGCACAATTGGTTTTTAATATGAAAGAAGTTCAATATTCTTTTGACATGCCAGTTTTGACTTTTGTGTATTACACAAATGAAAATTAAATTTTTGTTATTGTCTCGATAAATAGTGACCATATGTTTTTCGTTTCTTGTCTGATCAGGTACTCGTATGTGTGTAGATACTATACACGCATCAACGGTTTCGGTTAACAATAGGGACCCATCTTGAAAAGTGGGCACCGAGCAACCATATTTTGGGATTACGCAAGTTTCTTAAATGTCAAGTCAGTTGTCACAATATCATACTATTTAACCGTGGCACCTTGCAACGTTCTTTCAAGGCCACAGTATGCCTTAATATGGTGGCTCGGTGCCCACTTTTTAAGATGACGCCCCCTATTGTTAACCGAAACCGTTGATGCATCTATTAACAAACGTGTTCAGTATTTTGGAATATTTGGCCTTCTGTACATGGTAATTATTTAATGATAAAGACATTTTTTTCTTGGACATAAAAGTATTTTTGCGCAAATGATACTCTTCGGGCAAGAAATAAACTATACATGCCTTCTAGAGTTCATACTATTGTCCTATTAATTTTAGTTTTTAATTGAAACTTGAATAAACTAAAAGTTGAACCAGATCTAGTGTTTAAAAATCAAATTGATAAAATACAGTTAAAAAGTAATTTGAACATTTATAATCTTAAAAATTTCTACTGAATTATCAACCGCTTCTGCGGCTTTCAACAGAGCTATGAAAATACAAAGAAACGCACTACACAAACCTAAGTTAGTATGTAAAAATTTGAAATTGAAATTAGGCAGGCTTTACAAAGGACTTGTATACGCTTGGGAACCGTTTTTTGACGATCTTTGAAAATCTTCAGTAATTCTGGGCATTTTATTAAATATTGACGTTAACCTTGGGCAGTTAACGTCAATTTTTAATGAAAATTATTTCTCAAGACAGAACAAAAGATCGGTTACTATTTTAAATTTGTTAGGCCTAACATTTATTATAGATTAGTACTAATATTTTATATGTATAATATAGATTATAATACAATTGTAAATATTTTTGAATTTGAATTTTTTTATAGTTAAACTGCTTGATTCAGCCCTTAGGGATGCAATATGATTTAAATAAACAAACCTTAATTCGCTTAAACCTTTCGACTTCGCGGTGTTTGAGCGACTTAGAATAGGCAAAACGTATTAGAAAAGTTGTTTAAAAAAAACCCAAGGCCAATTTCCGTTTTGATCAAAATATGTTCTGTACAGCATTAATATCGCAAAAAAGTTTATTCTTATGTTAATTCTAACTACATTGGGCAGTTGACAAATGAAACACTACATAAAAGCAGAAATGAAACGACACAGAGATGAACCAGTTGACATGACATACTTCTACTCGCGCATAATCTATATTCATAATTTTGACAGCTAACTTTTGAAAAAATTAAGTAAATCAACTTTTAGACGAACTTTGTTTTTAATTAGCACTCGATTCTTTTATACATACTAAAAGACAAAATTGACCTTACCGTGCAAAGCGAAGTACTCTTTACAATGAACTTCATTCGTTAAATTTTTATTCATTTTTGAAATAAGTGGTGTTCAGGTTTGTCGCTGTTTGGATAAAAATGTATGCACTCATGCCAAAAATTTTCGCTTGAATTGTGAAAATGGTTCCTTGACCTTCATTCCTTCTAAAAATAAGGACTTTTTAAAAAAATGTCGTGTGTTTTGCGTTAACAGTAGGGTTAGATTCGAAGTATAGATTCGCGAAAATTAGCTTTGATCAGCAACAAATTGGCAACAACATATTTCGTAAACTAATATCTGCAAATAGTACAACCGCCAATCACACAAAATCGCTAAAAAATCACAAGTCCGTTTCAAAACCGTCAGCTTTCGATCCATTTTGAACCGATACATGAATGTTAGCATTAAGAATTGGCTTGTTAGCAAAGTGAGTACCACCATCGGAGTCCTGATCTCCATTGTCTTTGTCAATTTTTCAGTTACTGTTTTCATCGGATTTTTCATTGCTCCCGGTGGCTAATAAATTGAACTGGTATACCGAGATTAATTTCGGGGAAAATTTCATCATCTCTCGCCGTTTCTTTATTTTACTTTATTCACTGGAGCAAAAGCAACAAAAGCATTTCTTTCAGTGGAGCAATTCATGAAGATGAATCTATTTTTTCCTATTCAAAGACAGTACGACTTCTCTGTCGTCACCGTGTTGTGTCCAGGCTTTCTCGTTTTTCTAAGGTAATCGGAATGACTTCGGAAATTCTTCGGTTTTCAAAGTTTTGATCAAAATTGTAGAGTGTAGATATTGCCAAAAACTTTTATAAACTTTTGGGATGGCCAGCACTATCTAAATACGCAAAAAACGTGGCATTTGACCTTAAATGTTTTTTTTTACTCTTTTTGATACGTTTTTAATATAAAATTAAATATCTAATCGATATGCGTGCGGTATTTTTTCACAAGTATACTTGACAAATTGTACTGTATACCCGTTTACTTGAAGAAGATCTTTTCGGACCTTTTCCTTTTCACCAATCTTCCCTTGTACAGTCGATGGTACATTGGCCGCCCGATTCATTAACGTTTGAACCACGGCTCTCGCGGCTAAACATTTGTTGGTATGCGTAGCTTTGCGGTATAGTGGCTTCTTTATTGCCATTTGGACGTACAGTGCAGTTGGTTTCTAGAAATGCTGTAGTTGTACCTCGTTCACACAAGAATGGCATTTCTATTGTGAAGTGTGTGTGCCGGTCCATGGAGTTGACGCGGTCGTGAAAGGTCTCAATGTCTTGTTTCTTGAAGCAGGCATTGGCGTCGTTCACGTACCAGCGCCACCAATTGTTCTTTACAAGTGAGGACTCGATTGCTTTATTTTCAATTTCTTGCAAGACTAGCTCAGCTATCACAGGTACTGGCCAGTGAACCATGGCGCAACCTAATGTTTGGCGATAATCTTTTTCTTTGAAAGTGAAATAGCTGTTGTTGAGAACATATGTTAGTGGTTCAACAATTTGATCTTGAATAAGGCTCGTGTGGGATTTCCAGGTATTGTTTTCTTCTAACGTGCGCTTAAAAATTTCAAGAGCCTTGTCCACGGGTTACGAGGTGAACGATGAAATCACATCAAAGGAAACAATTATCTCCTCGTTGGCTAACTGCTGGGATTAAATAAAATTTGGGAAATCATTGGCATTCCTCACTGAATATTCTGTGCCCTATTCAAGGTGTTTTAAAACAGAGGCGAGGTGTTTGGCTACTGTGTTGCGGCTCCTATCAAACTGTTGAATAGCCGTAGTGGCATATGTGATACTCTAACATTATCCGGTAGAACAAGGTGGTATTTGCCCTGTTTTAGTTCGATATGTGGATCATGGGTAAACCAAAGAACGTGGCTTCCTTTCCGAGTGTTTTTCAACGATTAAATAGCACTCTGAAAGACGAATTATAGAATTGTAGACGAATTGTAGACGAATTATTCTACCTGCCCCATTGTCTACAGAGGAAGCAATTGTGTTAAAAAACATGTCTGATAGAATTCGCAAAGAAACAAAAGAGTACATTACCAAATCGTGTAACAAGAAGGGTATGCCTAAGAAGAATAACATCACGAAGGATGAAACAAAGAACGTGAAATCACCTGAAAAACGAGTTAAGGTTACAGGATAGGATAGAGGTGTGTTTCGCAAAAATTACGTTTGCGCGCCACGTTTAAATGATTTCCCTTTAAAGTATGGTCCTTTCTAGAGTCAAATAAATGTAGATTCGTACTTTAAATTTGTTAGGCCTAACAAGGTGATCATGCAAACCGATAAGAGCAGAAAGCTAATCATCAATAAGCCGGACAATTACATAGAACAAATGAAACCACACTTAAGGAATGACCCTCATGTCACAACTGACGAACAAAACACCATGGAAAGAACACTCACAGGGCATGCTATACAGTAGGGCAGGATACTTAAGATGGATCGCAGAGGTGACACCAATAATAATGGTAAACACTGGACAAGAATAAAAAGTGCACTCTCTACCAAGACAGCATTCATCCCCCCATTGTATGGCTTGCAAAAATTTCACAAGAAACTACCAGAGGGGCGAGAGGACCAGGGACACCCAGTGCTCCCTGTTTGTGGTCACTGAAAGCATGAATGGTCCACTGTCTAATATCCTATCTGAGATCCTTACCATCCTGGGAGATGAAATGAATGAAACAATAGATACCTTATGCTTATCAACTGAAGAAATGTGCCATGCCCTAGAGGCATTCAATCAGAAAGTGTCCGAAGATCACCAAAACAACATCATAGAACCAGTAATATTTTCAATGGACGTAGCGGCCACGTTTCCATCACTAGATATTGTAGAGGTAGCGCGAGCTGTGAATGAAGAGTTTGTGAATTCAGATCTTGAGATAGAAGTTGACGAACGAGAAATCGGACTGTACCTTGCTATCATTTTCCAAAATGAAAGATGGAAGGAGTTAGAATTGAAACATCTTGATAAAGTAGTCCCCAAGAGGAAACATGAAGCAGCAAAGAACATACTCATGTCTACAGAAGAAATAATAGAAAGGAGCGAACGTACAGTGAGCAAGTTTCATCCAGAACGTAAAGACCCAACAAGAGAGGAGGCGAGACGTATGATAGGTGTGGCCCTTGAGGAAGCAGCAAAGATCGCCATGAGGAATCATGTGTACACATTTAACGGTGAGGTGAGAAGACAAGTTGAAGGAGGTGAGATCGGTAACAATTGACTGGAGCAACAAGACAAGACAGTTGAAGTGCAACCTGGCTCAAGCCACGGAAGACATCGATTACTTCGAGCTATACGTACTTAAATACTACGTCGACGACAATAATCTGGTAATGGAGGCCATCCCCCCTGGCTACAGATTGATCAAGGGCAGGATGAGGCTAATGGAGGATAGAATAGAGAACGACAGAGCAATCCCTGCGGATGAGAGAACGGCCAAGATCGTAAAGCAACCGGCTAATGACATATGCGGATTCATTAAAATGGAAGTGGACTATTTCAGTCGACACCAGTCAGGGTGGATGCTAATCTTGGATGTCCAGGTACAAATTGCTGAAGACAAGTCTATAGACTTCAAGTTCTATCAGAAGCCAATGGCCCCACCAACAACTTTACTTAACAGACTTGCAATGCCAGCAGGTGTCAAGTGGAACAACAATGTTCAACAAGGCGTTTGAAGACTAAGGAACATCAGAGACAAGAAATCAACTTATGGAGGAGTGGGCAGAGGTGATGATGTTGTCCGGGTACACAGAGAATCACAGGAAGGAAGCAATACAATGCGCTGTTGTAGGATATGAGAGAATGGTAGAAAGAGATGCCAAAGGCCAGACCCCACTTCACAGATCACGCCTCTGGAATAAAGAAGAGAGAAAGAAGAAGTTAATGAAGAAGGTAGCCTGGTACCGTCCACAGGTCACAGTGATTTTCGTACCACCTACGCCAAATCGAGAGCTTGCAATGAAAGTCAGGAAAATAGTACTTGTAAGAAGAAGGAAGACAAATTAACGTCAAAGTGAGGGTGGTGGAAATAGCAGGAATATCGTTACGCAGAAACTTGTGAGGACAGACGTCCGGCTGCCAAAAAACCATGCAGACAACAAGACTGTCTACTATGCATTATAGGAGAAGAGAACTCTAGCACCTCGCACCATAGAAGTGGTGCCCTGTACAAAGGGTCATGTAAACTATGTGAGAAGAACGACCTCAGAGCAGAGTACCATGGAGAAACAGGATACTCAGCATACACAAGAACACAAGAGCACGCGAAAGAGATTAAGAAACACGACAGCAACAACGCATTTGCTAAACACCTAGCCGCGGTACACCCAGAGAGCAAGGGCAATCCAGAGTGTTACAGATTTCAGGTGGTGAATACCTATGCTAAGCCCCTTGAGCGCCAGGTAGCGGGCGGTGGCCATGTATAGATCAAACGCAGACTATGTCATGAACAGCAAAGCCGAGTTTATGCAACCAGCCATGGAAAGAGTAATTGTTGAGCAGAACTAAGTTTGTTTTTAGACTATAATCTGAGTTCATTATAACAGGACCATATTTTAGTTATGTGAATTTCTATTGGAAATAGTCTTTTTTTTAAATAAGTGTTTAACCAAACATTATACGCTGACATCACTTGAAATAGTTTTGGTGCTCTGACTTTAACTTTAGTTTTGCTTTGTTGTTGATATAAGTCGTCTTACGCCTGTTCCATTCCCCGTGGGTGTTCTTTATTGCAGCTCCCTTTGTTCAACAGCCTTTGTCTTCTGACATATTTTTTTTTGTATTTCAATGTATACTGTAATTTTATGCATTTTATTCTATACATTGTTATTCATTCAGTGCTTTTATCTACTGAAGAAGGAGCTGTGCTCCGAAAACGTTTTAGAGTTAAGTTATAAAATTGCTACTGGTTTTAAACAACATCTTAATGAAATAACTTTATACTTTCATAGCTCTGATGAAGGCCGCAGGAGCGGTTAAAATATCAGTAGAGATTTTTTAGCTTATAAAATTTTAAATAATCTCATGCATGTATATCTATTTAATATTTAAACATTAGATCAGTTTCAACTTTTTATTCAGTATAATAACCACTGATCGCCAATTATGTATATTTTTATATATATTTTTATCGATTTTTTTCTTTTTTAGAAAGGAAGTCGGATAGATATCATGCGAAAAAGTTTAACCGCGATTATCGAATCAAAAAAACAAATCTGAATGGCGATCACCCTCTGTATAAGTCGAATATCGGGTGTGTATCTGTAACAGCCTGTCTGCTAGCCCTACTAGAAGGGTGCCCCTAGTCTATTGTGTTTTGCCGTTTCGTTTACAATCAAGGTAGGGGCACCCTGGTACAAATTAAAAGCACTAACACTAGGGCTAACTTTTGTTAATTTCAGTAATAGCGCCGGCCATGGCACGTCCTTTTTCTCTGAACGCGACCGCGTCGGATACTTAGAGCTGTGAAAATACAATCGGAGAAAAAAAATTCCATCTGTCATGTTATTTCCAAAGAGAAGACTAACGAACTTACATCGATTAGGCAAGTTTTGTTTCGTAGTAGCACGCAAGGAAGCTACTGTAAGCATTCGGTCCTAAATCAGCTACAGAAATATCACTGTTGCCGATCTGATTGAAAACTCTAACAACAGCGGTGAAAAGTTATAATAAGGATGAACTAAGCTAATTTTCAAACACGTGAAACTTGTTGCTTATCTGCAAGTATTTAGAAAGTCGATTTGTTTTGCCCTACCAGCTACGCCATTAACTCTCGAAGTCTTTGGCCATTGGTAGTTGTAGAGTCACAATAATTCTTTCGTTTGCATTTTTTGCATGGCTTCTTTATGGTTTAATCAGTTAATCTTTTGGAAACAAAATGCATGTAGTCAACGGTAATTATTTGGTGGTGTTTTGGTATTTTGACCGCGGTTTTCGAACACCATTTTTAATTTCGAAATTATTTGTTATCGGTTGAGCGCACCTAAAATTGTCGTTTTTAAATTTCAGAATCTCAACTACTATGAAAGCAAGTATCTTTTAAAAAAATTAATAGAGTTTATGGCTCCTGGGTAAAAGTAATTTTTTCACTTCATGTGCACTTTAAGCAGGCAACAGACTTCGATTCTTTCATGCAGTAAAAAGCTGTTACGTACCATTTTAAAAACTAAAGGAAACACTTATAACTGGTTTTGTAAACGTCGCAGGTGTTATGAAAACGGTTACTTTCTAAAACTAAAAAAAAGTTAATAAAAATACTACCTTTGCAAAATGCGGGTACTGAGAAATTGCTCCAGGTTCCATCTTCAGTACATATTTTTGTTTTTACTCCTTGAATTATATATCCAGGTGTTGTACAAATATATTTGCATGGGTGGCTGAAATACCATTTTCTTACTCCACATATAGGCGGAACGAGGAGCCCATGACTGATCGAAGGAAGAGGTGGGCAAGTGATTTCTACAAAAAACAAATACAATAACAAATAAATAAAATAATTTCATTTATTTCTTTCCGCCGAAGGTGCTTTATGTGGAGCAGGAGACAGAGCAGAGATACAAAGTAAGGAAGGAAGTTTACGCGATCATTAAACAAGTTGTAGTTCTCGCTAAGTGCCAACGAGCACAAACACAGTCAACTCGACCCTGTACGGGCAGAAAATGTTCCTCCCGACAAAAAAATTAATAATACCTATTAACATGAGCTCATCACCAGGAGCGAACAACGTGCTTTGTGTTGTTGAGATATCGATTTTACAGACCAGTTTTTTTTTAGATTTGTATTTCCCTCGAAAAGTGTTAAAAGAACAGAAATAACGAGTTGCTCTGATGGGTCAGTGTGACAAAAGCATTGTTTGTGTGCTGTGAAAAGCGTTCTTAAAATACTCGGTCTGTAAAAAATGATATCTCCAAGGGAATGCATGAGAATTGTTCGCTTTTAGTGATGGGCTCCTGCTGTTAAACAAAACGTTTTAGAAAAGTGAACAATGACTTGCTATGAGAAGCTTAATGTTTGAAAAAAAAATTTAACGTGAGATGTAAAATGAATACGAGATCTGTCAATGTAAGCTGAGTTGCATCAGTCAGTATCACCCAAACGGAAGCCGTAGAGTGTTCTCTGTTGTTACGCTTCCAACAAACTCGTATTGCGGTTAGTTCTCATGTCTCGCGCTATTGTTAACAAAAGTTACGCTAAAATCGAGATCTTTTCTCCCTCATGTAGCTCGTACCCATCGTAGACAGGTCTCTATAAGCTGCCACCTCGCCAGCCTCGCTTCTTGGCTCGGCTGGCTCCTTGGCAACTAACTATATTTCTAGAGAACTGCTTGATAATACTAGAGGCAAGATGGCTTCTCATTAGCCGCTTAGTACTTATTCTCATGTCGGCATTTAGCAACAAGCTCGGATCTTTTGTTAAGTAATGAACTGTCACAGTTCAGTTTAGTTTTTCTTTGTGTTCTTGTTGTGTTCTTGTTTTTTGGCTCCCAAACTGATATACTTCGAGAGCGTGGTACTAATGCTGTTGCTTTTTTTAAAGGATGCTCTGTGGCCATTGTAGCGGGTTCTGAAAAAGTGTTCCTTCATCTCAAACATCCTTCAAAAACAAAGAAATAACAATAGCACCGCTCCCTCTCTAAATATATTTGGGAGCTAACGAACAATAACACCGATTATAGTGTCAAGTTGTCTGTAATGGGCTGTGTTTTGTTTACATTTTTGAAAAACTAAACTGAAAATCTTAAACTGAACTAAAAATTCTTGTTATCTGTACAGAAACAGAATCAAAGCTTGTCACAGCTGATTTGCTGACCTTTGTGAACTTTGAATCATAATTATTATGAATAAAGAATCAAAAATATTTTGTTTTGGCCTCAATTTGATTTTGTCTCAGTTTTTTTTGAAAGCCTGCTAAACGAAATGACAGGTTTTGCTTTTTTTAAATTCGGCTGTACTAAGTTCGACGTTTGACCCGAACGTAGAACTAATGAATTTAAGTCGACCGAAACTGTAGTTTAGTTCGATACCTTCCTTGCCCAAGCCGCTATATAGACTGGTGCATTTTATATTGACACTCGGCAGAGGAGAAATATTCACCCAAATAAAACAAATCTTGTTCTTGGGGGGCGAACTTTTAGAAATTCAGGACGTTTA
>JAOBRF010344962.1:0-10714 GCA_027575005.1 Sphenopus marsupialis | reverse complement strand
CCAGTGTACAAATCCCATTTTCCCAGCCCAAAAAGAGGCAAATCCCAGCTCCCATTTTACCCCTTCAGGACCCTCTTAATACATATA
This sequence comes from Sphenopus marsupialis, assembly GCA_027575005.1. NCBI lineage: Eukaryota > Metazoa > Cnidaria > Anthozoa > Zoantharia > Sphenopidae > Sphenopus > Sphenopus marsupialis. The sequence goes on along the minus strand of JAOBRF010344962.1, from coordinate 10,627 downwards.
TATATATAGAAATATATATAGAAATATATATATATGTGTGAATTAAAGCCTGGTTGCCATAAATACCATATATGTCTGAGTTAGATAAAATGCCTCGAAAGGCTTTCAGAGAACTTGCTTATCTAGCCTCAGAAGGTATATAAGCTGTTCCACAGAATTGCACCACTATAACTAAAGGTATTTTTTTAAAATAGTTTGTACACGGCAAAGGAATAATGAGCTTATTTCAAAATCTCTTAGATTATGTATATGGATTAACATTATTATGTTGAATGAATTTGTTAGTTAATTATTCCAGTGCAAGGCCATTGATAGATTTGTATACCATTTAATTTAGAACTGCTTTTGAAATTTGATGCCAAGTTTCTAAATTCTTCCAATTTAGACTTTTGAATATTGATTTGCATTTATATCATAGAGAAAGTAAGAACTCATGCGACCTGATTTTGAAGTCTTTGTAATTTGTCAACAATCTTTACACCACATACAATGCTAAATAGTCAAAGTGTGCCTGGACTGGGCTTCCCAGGGCAGTTTATCAACATCTAACTTCTCCTTACATAACTCAAAGAAAATAATACAACTGGTAATGAGAAATAGCACACTGATCAAGTGGAATAAACTGTGGAAGTTGGAAAGCCAAATTCTCCCAAACTGCTTATATAGAAAGTATGGAGCTCAGTTGGGAGAATTTACCAACACGACATTTGTTGTGCTTGGGGCTTAAAGGGTTAATAGATTTTTTGAAGTGTTGCAGGAGGTATACAGTGTCTTATTCATTTAATTGCTCCAATCCCAGAGAATATTTTTTTAGATATAGAATCAATATGATTACTCCAAGTTAAATTTTCATCGATTAGAACCCTGCAGACTTGGTTATATCAAATTTACTTATTTGGGTACTGATGATTTCAAAGGTTGGAGGGGTCGGTAGATTTTTCAGCTTTTGCTTTGAACTGATTTATAATACAATTATATACGTAAGGTTCAGTTTTCGTCAAATTGAGGATACATTTATTGGCAATTAATCACTGTTAGATTAATACTTGAAATATGTCAGTCGGGCACAATTAAACATAGTGGAGAAATGCGGTACAATGATATCAGCACATTGACAAATAAGTTGACTCAATATTTTATGAAACTGTTTCTTTACCTCCAAAGCCCTGTTATGAACATTTTCATAATCAAGATTATTGTTTTGGTTTCACTGAATCTTAGCATGAAAGTCTGCATTGAAAATCACAGACTGAAAGAGCTTATAATTTCCCTTGGATAGCATGATGCTAGAAAATCGTCATGCACCCCCTCTCCACCGACCCCCACCCACCCACACACACATCCCAGCTCCTCTCCTGCCAAAAATCAAACTCCTGGCTAAGTGCCTGGTTTAATCACTCAAGGCTGCTGATGTGAAAGTCAATTTTCAAAAGGAGGAAAACCTCAGTGCTGTGCTGTGTTGTATGGCAGCCTGAGGCCTATGATTTTAGCCCAACTTCATTGAGTTGAATTGAGCTTTGCTGCCTCTGTACTTGTGGTGACAATGAGTGTAAGTCCTGTTTTTCTCATTCTTATTCCCATTTTCATTTTCATTTTAATTTGAACTTCATCAAATTCTTGCTTACTCAATACAGGTGTTGAAGGTAGTTGAAAGTCACAGTTTGTTGGATCTCCAAGAGGAAGTGTACAAGAAGATGGCCGCTATCTTCAAAGAACTCAGTGAGACACAGGAATTTCTTGATTTTGTTTCTCACAGCCAACTGCTGAATTTGCTTCAGAGGGATAACTTGATGGCGCCATCGGAGACCTTCGTGTTCAGGTCGGTTGTGAAGTGGATCAATCACGACAAGGAAGAGAGATTGGGTCACGCGGCCACATTGTTCAGAGCAGTGAGACTGGGTCTAGTAGACATCAGCGTCTTGATAAGAGAGCTAAGGAGGGAAGATCTGAGGGGAGATAAAGATTGTTGCAACATTCTGCTCGAAGCCTTGCTATATGACAAGATGCCGACATTGTTACCAGAACTAACATTAATCAAGACTGAATTAAGAACTATGTCATCAGTAAGTAAAGTTTTTTTTGATTATTAAAATAGTCATATCTCTAACCATGGAGACAAGCTAAGGGTCTACAATCTTTGCTCATTGCCTCCCATTCTTCTCAACATTCCCTAATTATTGTTGTTATTGTTGTTGTTGTAATTTTTATAACCTTGGGGAGGTAAGGTTAGGTGAAACCTCAGGTGAGCTTGGAACATGGACGCAACACGTAGGAGATAAAAGAGGTTTGTAAGCGGGTTGAGTATATATTTACATGGAAAAAACAGCATGAAAACCCGACCCACACAGCCAGGAAACTCGATTTGAATGAACGAGCAACTCAGCTTGGGGGGTACCCCATCTCTCGTGTAAACACAATGAACATAAAAAGAGAAAGTGTAGGACAAGCCGAGTTACCGCGCCAGATTACCCAGGCCCCCCCGTGGTCCCTCGCCTCGATGTAAACAGGTCCAAATTAATACGAAAATCGATTTTGATACTTGCAAATACCCAACCATCGCGATTTGGCGGGAAATAAAAAATCCCGTTTTTTTCCTTCTTAAATTTTCAATGAACTAAAGCAAAAAAAGGTGAATAAAATAAAATGACTTCCTAAACAGCTAATATCGTGTTTCTGTGAGTATTGTGACAATGAATAGTTAGGAAATATTTAAGAAAACTTTTTAAGACTCGGTTTATAAAAGTTTCTTAGGCCAACTTGCAACAGCTGATTTTGTTGCGTCACAAGTTTTTAACGGACGGTGAAAAACGAGCAACATGAGTTCACAACTTGCTCCGCAACAATGTTGCGCTAAAAGTTGAATAATTTTGTTGCTCGTATTTACCCGCCTTAAAAGTAAACTAATTTATTTTTTAAGAGGGCACGGTAACGAATCCTGCAATCTAATTGGTTCTTAGCACGGTCCATATTTTCAAAAATCGCAAAATGTGTTAAAATGTTTTTTTAACGTATTTCCGAAGATTTCCGAACACTTCTGAAGATTTCCGAACACTTCCGAAGATTTCCGAACACTTCGGAAGATTTCCGAAAATTTTCAACTGAATCGTAAAAATGCCTCAAAAACGATTTTAAACCGTTTCCGAAGATTTCCGAAGATTTCCGAATGTTTCCAGTGATTGCAAAGATTATCGTACATCGGCAACTTTTCGTGGAATACCGCTTAAATTAAAATTCCGAGGTCACAGTGTTTCACTATATGGACCTCCCAGCCGGTAAATAACATATATATGCTTAGGAACTAGAAGGTTCAAAATTGCTCAATCAGATAATTACTTGTATAGGTTACAGGATGACTTTTTAGTATTTAACATTTCCATGTAGTTGTTAGTTTTGTGAATATTTGATTTTTTAGTATACCAGTTTTTTCACTTATTCTACTGCGGAGTTCGGGTTTTAGTGTATGTTTCATTTAAAATTATTTCTAATACTGTTGACGGTATTAGTCACTTTTTCTCTTATTTGCAAAGGTATTGATTGCTATTGAGATGAACGCGCCATTAAAGTTTTATGATGCGGCAAAAAAGAAGTGGCTAGAACTCGGGCAAAATGTTCCGATAAAAGAGAAGTGTTGTGCTGTGACATCTTGTGGTAACTTCATCTACGTTGGAGCTGGTACCCAGAGAGTGTATCGTTACAGTATCGACAGCAACACTTGGGACGAGCTGCCTTCCATGATAAAGTCAAAGGGTGGATATCCGTACCAACTGATTGTTCTGGATGAATATCTCTATGCCATTGGAAATAATCCTGAAAGATACAACTTCAGGAAGAAAACCTGGCAACCAATTGCCCCACTACCAATTCGTAGTTCTGGCAAAGAAGAAAAGAAAGTGTTGATAGCCGCGGCAGACTTCGATGGATGCATTTATGCAGTTGGCACAACTAATACATTGAGCTTCGACGAGTCAAAAAATCAGTGGGTAAGGAAGTCAAAGAATCTGAGAAATCGCGTGTCGGGTTATGCTTTTGGGTTCAAAGGCCAGCTGATAATCGGTGGTGGGTTCATTTACTGTGGAAATGACAGTCCTGCTAAAACTGTTGAAGCTTACTGCAAGGAGAGTGACCATTGGTCGGAAGTGGAGCAGAGATATTCATTTTCACCTCCCTTCTCTGAGTTAGCATTTCAAATTGATGACACAGTCTTCATTAAGTTAAACAACTTTGTGTTTGACTGCGGAGTAAAAGTTTCTCCTGGTGCTGTTTATCCACCAAACCTTGATGAGTGGGAGAATGTGACACAACTGAGTCCTGATGCAGTGGTCACGTATGCGCCGGTAAACATCAAGAAACTCCGTGACAACAGTGGGGAACTTTAATTTCTCACTTGTCTAAAATTTAAGGCTTAGCTTCATATGCTTATTAAAAAAGTAAAAAAAAAAACAGAGACATTCGTATGCATTTCTCAGATGATTTATTTTTTGCGGGTTCATTATAGATGTAAAAACTCCACTGCACAAGACACATGTTGTTAACTGTTAAGTCAGGCTAATTGAACATAGAATATACATCATGATTTTGTGTTTTAACCTGATTGGGTTCAAGGGAACATAGATCTCTGCTGTAGATTTTCATTTCATTGTCGTTGCAGTTTTTAAACTTTCAGAGTTGAAATAAAGCCAGGTGGGTGATGCTAAACAAATCATTTTAAAAAGGGTATTTTAACATTTTTTCATGTGTTTTAGTTAAGGTTTTGAAGAACAGGATTGGGTGGCTTTTTTATGATTCAAGGTTGAATTCTTCATCTGTATTTTCATTGGATCTCAAAAACTCGATCTATCATTCGAGGAATACGGTATAGAACATACAAGCCGTTTTCCCCTCGAGGTTTCTATTCTAGTGGTAGTTCAAAGCAAAGTAAGATTGCTACTTTATGATTTGCAGTTTTATTGCAGCTACAATGTTCCAAGTCTGGAAATGATCGAAGACGTCCTTTCAATTAGCCTAGCCCATTTTAAGGTAAACGAAAGAAAAACAAAGAGGTGTGGAATAAGGAGTTAAAGTGAGTATTGCGCACAGCGGATCAGACTTAATCTATATTTGGACACCGCTTCCTGTGGTCAGAGTCGTAAACGGGGGAGTATTTTCCTTAAAGTGAATGTCCCGTCTTATAACCAAACCTAATCTATATTTGGACAACGCCTCCTGTGGTCAGAGTAGTAAACGGGGGAGTATTTTCCTTAAAGTGAATGTCCAGTCTTATAACCAAACCTAATCTATATTTGGACACCGCCTCCTGTGGTCAGAGTATATTAAACGGCGGAGTATTTTCCTTAAAATGAATGTCATATAACCAAACCTAATCTATATTTGGACACCGCCTCCTGTGGTTTCAACAGTGTTTTCAACAGATGTTCAATTGGGATATTTATAAGTCACTCAAGAAAGGCGAGCCACTGCGCATGACTGTTTCATGTATCTCTCTCTCTTTAAAAATTTGTTCAGCCTATAAAAGTTTAGAGTTATATCAAATAATTAATCAATCAATAATTTATTTAGTCACGTGTCGCCTAAGAGCTATAGAAGCTCGTTCAAAATACGAACGTGTATTAAAACTACTTAGAAGAATATACAAAGTTATAGAGAAATATTGTCGATCGTGAGCTCTCATTTACGTGCCAAAAGCCTCGAAATCGGTCAGAACACCGATATATCAACTCTGGTCTGCAAGGAGTCCGTATTACTTAGCAGTTGCTTTATGTTTCGTGAAGGGATTTTTTTCTTTTGTTTTGCTAAAGATGAATGATTTAATACATCTTTAAGTTATCGAACTAATCAGAGTTCTCTAAAGCAGTTTTATTTTAGGTTAATTTAAAGACCCCGAGAAGCAGCTGTATCAAAACTTATCTGGGAGAAATATTCAATCAGTACTTGTATAACAATGGCCGTTAAGAAGAAGTCTGGACCTGAACACCAGGTCGAGGCGATCTGTTCCATGATCCGGATTACATAAGCCATTCTTAAGGTAAAAACTCTGTTTTTTTGAATCGACATATAAATTTTGAAAAAAACATGATCTTGAAACTAATTGTTGTCAAAATAGGCTATATTTAAAATTCAATCATAATATTAAGATTTCGAAATTTAGTCAATTCTAATACAGGATTCTTTATATGATCAATTCGAGTTGTATATGCAAATTTATTTTTTAAAAATGTGTTTTTTCCTGTTTCGATTCGTAACTCCAGGTGTACAGTTACCAAGGCAGTTATAACAAGTCACTTGTAAACTTGAAATTCAGAACTACTGTAACTACAGCCTGAAAAAAAATTCCTTTTTAACCCAAACTCAAATTAGCTCTGATAAGGGCCCAAAACATATTAGTGCCCAAGAACATAAACTATATTACTATTACTATTACTATTACTATCACTTCGGAGGGCCGCATTGGGAAAACAAAATCTGAAAAATATGACAACAAATTCAATAGTCTGAACAATTACGCGAGCATCTGTTAACTGAAACTGGATCAAGTGAAGCAGGCTGGAAGTAAAAAAACCTTATCATTTGAACTTTCAAAACTTGTAAAAATCATGAAAGTTCGATAAAACTTGTTTGTAGGTGTTGAAATTAATTGAATAATAATTATTTGTTTTAAATGTCTTTTAGCCCGCAAAATTCTTCATTTTGGCCCGTAAAATGCGCCACGCTGCCTGAAAGGTGATAACAAATCTTTGTTACTTTGTTGAATGTACAGTGCTAGTGGGTGTTTCATATAGACTCCTGTTATTTGGCCATCGAAGCTTAATCAAGAATATAAGACAAACAGCTGTAACGGAACATATTCGTTAAAAGATTCATTTATGAAGTTGACGTTTCGTATGTTTCAACATACATTTTCAAAAGTATAAACCGTTAAAATTTAAAAATATGATATATAACCAAAACGACAGAGTGAGAGGAATGGGTCCTAAAAAAACAATACAAAACTAGTAAAGTGACAGCTTGTCACTTGAGATATTTGAATAATTGAATAATTGAATAATAATTATTTGTTTTACAGTATCAATAATGTTTTTTTTAATTTTGCAATGTTGGTCTGTTCTGCCGGATGCGAGAATTTCAAAGTGACACCACTTGATATTATGTCCAGTGACTTTGATGTGATCAGCAATAGCTGAAGTATTTTCTGTGCCGGCTAGTGAGTGCTTTAAAATGTTCATTTTTTCTGTCGTGGAGCCGTCGCTTAGTTTTCCCTATATAAAATTCAGCACAGTCCCAGCAATTAGCCTTGAAAATGACCTTAGATCTTTGGGAGAGACTTAGTCTGTCTTTGTAACGAAAAAAGGAACCTACGTTACAGTTGTTTTGAAAAATAACCTTGAGGTTAACACAAGAATAAAACTTATTAACACAAAATTTAACACGTTTAGAGATTTCGCTGCTTTGTAAACCTAAATACGGTAGTGAAATAATTAAGTTTTTTTTAAGAACAGTCGCGGCAACTACAACAACTGAGCTTTTAGGCTTATCTCTGTTCTTGTTTAAAACATCGTTGATGTTGTAATTAATAGTTCCTAGAGGATAACCATTTTGTAGTAGAAACTTTCGTAAATCGCTGAGATCAGATTGAAGTAACTCAGGTGAAGAGCAAATTCTAAAGTAACGTATGTATGAAAATGTATGTTGAAACATACGAAACGTCAAGTTCATAAATGAATCTTTTTACGAATATGTTTATTACTGCTGTTTCTTGATTGAATATGATTTCCCTATAATTTATCGAAATTCCATCTCCCGATTTATTTTGACCGCACATACCACTTATTATTTTTTTAGAAATTTACCATCACCTTGTGTATTTTGCCAAAGTTAAAATCTCCATTTGTTTAGTTTATTTTTGAACAATCGCAGTTTTTTGGTCCCTCTGCATACAAAGTTTTGTACAGCGGTTTTTTTGAATGACGAAATACGAATCGTGAGCTGCATTCAAAGCGACTGTGTAATACTATATCGCAAAGCCGGAAGTGAAAAGTTTTGGGCCAGTCCAATGAAAAAACGAGTAAAATTGAGGTTATGGCCGCGATTCCTCTGAGTTCGAAGAGCCAACCAGCAAAACTTCTTGCTAAGATGTCGGAAATGAGAGATTCCCAAACTCTTACCGACGTTGTACTGAAAGTTGGCGAGAAAATCTTTCCCGCTCACCGAGTTGTTCTGGCAGCAAGCAGCGACTATTTCTGTGCCATGTTTACAGCTGGAATGAGAGAGAGCTTTGATGAAGTGATCGAGCTGAAGGACAGCTCTGTGACCCCAGAGAGTCTAGAAATTCTCCTGGATTCAGTGTACAAATCTGAGCTCAACGTGACGAAGGAGAACGTGTTGGAAGTACTCAGTGCTGCCGATCATCTGCAGATGACGAGTGTGATTGAGCAGTGTTCAGAGTTTGTAACAGAGGAAGTAGTCAGCGAGCAGTTGGACAAGTTTGATATACGGAGCTTGCAAAAGGTATTTTTGACTGCAGATATACGCACCCTCCTCCACTCCTCCCCCCTTCCATGAGTATGTACAGTTGAGCGACTAGTTTTGTTTTAAAATCTGAGAGGGAATAAATACTAGACACTTCGGTGTATGGATTGTTTGCAGTGAACACAGGCGAGCAAATACCAAAAAAATCGAATACAGCCTGGATCTGGGCATATATCAAAAAAAGTAGAGCACAGTCAAATAGCTGTTATTACAGTTATATGCAAATGATTTTGAACAATGGGTTGAAGTCGAGGCTATCGGGCGAAAACAATAGCTTTGCCCAAAAGCCTCGATTTGAATCCATTGTTTGAAATCATTTGCATATAACTGTAATAACAGCTATTGTGGACAAATATTTCGTGCACAAGTAAACCATAAACAAAAAAATACGAGCAAGTCCGAAAACAATTCCTATAGAGTCATGAATTTGTCATGCAAACCCCCATCCCCCCTAGGGTAGTCCGGCTTTCCTCCCTATTTGATGCTGTGCTGCGTGGTCATGGATATGGATGTTCCATATAATGGCAGCCTGAGGCATTTGTAAATGCTTTTGGCCCGATACCGTTGAGTTGCTTCTGAACTTGGGGTCATGATGAGTGCGAGTCCTCTTTTTTCTTATTCTCGTTTTCATTCTTATTCATACAATACAATCTTTTATTTAGTGTCTATAAATACATTACACAATTACATGAGAAAATAAATCTTAATTAAGACACAGGCTTATTGTAGCAGATAAACTGATGAAAGACAATTAGCCAATATGTTACATTTTCAATTTTAGGTCAGGTAGTACTAAAGAAAAAAAGAACAACACAACAACTACAACACAAAACACAGACATAAACATAAACAAAACGGGACAAAATGAGTTCGTTGATCTTAAGAATTACATTCGAAAAGGCAACTGTTAAGGTGCATTTTGATAAGAATTAAGAATTTGCTCAAAGAATGTCTTCTTAAATTTTGCTTTTGTGGAATGCCTTAGGTTTTCGTTTAAGGAGTTCCATAATTTGATAGCCGAGAACCTAATTATATTAAATTTGCCATAATTAGTTCTTGCTGAAGGAAGAGAGTAGTTTGTTTTGTTAGAAGCTAGTCTTGTGTTGTAGTTGTGGCGAGTACTAACAAGAGAAAAGAATGAATTAAAAGTATCAGGGAGGTTGCCATGTTGGAAGTCATGCATGAAAATTGCAGTTTGAAACTTTACAATATCGCTCAATTTCAAGATGTTCAATCTGATAAATAGGGGATTCGAATGATCCCTAAAATCTGCGAATGAAATGATGCGGATCGCTCGTTTTTGTAGAATTACTATTGGCTATTCGTACTATAATTACTATTCATGCAGCCTTATTCAAATTGATTTTTATCCAATAAAGGTGTTGAAGGTAGCTGAAAGACACAGTTTGTCTGATCTCGAAGAGGAAGTGTACAAGAGAATGGCCGCTATCTTCAAAGAACTCAGTGAGACACAGGAATTTCTCGATTTCGTTTCTCACAGCCAACTGCTGAATTCGCTTCAGAGAGATAACTTGACGGCGCCATCGGAGACCTTCGTGTTCAGGTCGGTTGTCAAGTGGATCAATCACAACAAGGACGAGAGATTGGGTCACGCGGCTTCATTGTTCAGAGCAGTGAGACTGGGTCTAGTAGACGTTAGCGTCTTGATAACAGAGCTACGAAGGGGGGATCTGAGGGGAGATAAAGAGTGTTTTAACATTCTGCATGAAGCCTTGCTATATAACCAAATGCCGGCGTTGTTACCCGAACTAACGTTGATCAAGACTGAACCAAGAACTACTTCCTCAGTAAGTAACTATTTTTATGAGACGAGCGAGGTGCAACCGTTAGATATCGGTAAAATATTTATTTATTTTATACTAATAACAGACATAAGTGTATATGAATCAGGCTGGGTCTACATTCTCTGCTATTGCCTTGCATTCGTCTCAGTCAATTTTTTTTTTCGCTGCGAACTTACTTCCGCCTTGAGTTGATTCTGTTTTACTGTGATCATGAGTTAAGTCATCTCGCCGTGAGAGTTATGGGTTAATATACAACTGAGACTAAAACGAAAATAGATTCTGATATATACAGAATGTGC
>JAOBRF010340518.1:0-10753 GCA_027575005.1 Sphenopus marsupialis | reverse complement strand
ACGTTCGCGGTAATGACTCTACTTCGGTAATCACTAGATCACCCACCTGCAACTCTCTTTCTTGTCTGAATCATTTCTGCCTTTCTTGTATCGAGTTAAAGTATTCTGTTTTCCACCGTTTCCAGAACTCAGCTGTCAAACTGTTCACTATCTTCCATCTTCTTTCTACTAATTGACCCATTGGAAGATTAATGGCCGCGAAACTATTAGACTTTGGCTGCAATAAGTCGCTAGGCCTTATAGGAGTAGGTTCTCCAGCCCTCTCTCTGACCGCTATCAGGGGCCTATCATTGATTATTCTCTCTACCTGAGTCAAATACGTCCATAGAGTCTCTTCATTCATGCTCTGTCTTCCAGCCACACTATTCAATATCTTCCTGACTGACCTGATCAATCTCTCCGAGACTCATCCTCGTTGGCTAGCGCTGGGCGGGTTAAATTTCCAAGTTATTCTCTTGTCCGTTATTTGGCCCGTGATCTTGTCTTGATTTAACCCCCTCAGCCAATCTCCCAACTCTCTTTCTGCGCCGATAAAGTTGCCGCCATTGTCGCTTAATAGTTGGGTCGGCGTGCCCCTCCTATTAATAAACCTCATCAATGCCATTATGAACGAATTCGTCGATGCTGACTGTACCAGCATGACCCTTCATTGTAGACACGTGAATATGCATCCATACCTCTTCTCCAGCCGCCTACCCCGCTTCACCATGAATGGACCAAAATAGTCCATCCCTACGTGTTGGAAAGGGTATCACCCATCCATGACTCTTGTCTCAGGTAACATAGCCATTTGCTGGCCCATCGACGTAGCATTGAGTCTTCGACACGTCAAGCACTTCCGTAGTACTGCCTTCACTGTTGATCCACCGTTCACCACCCAATACTTATTTCTTAGTATAACTAAAGTGTGGCTCACTCCAGCGTGACCCTCCGACTGGTGCACATGTCTTACAACAGCCTCCGTTACCGCATTGTTCTTTGGTAGGATTATGGGGTTCATTCTGTCATTACTAATACCTGCCATTTGTAATCGCCCACCCACTACCATTAATCCGTCCTTTAGTTGCGGGCTCAACTTCCTCAGTCTATTAGTTCTACAGTTGTTGTTCTTGAGTACTGTCCATTCCTCTTGAAACACCCGTGATTGCGTGTATTTGACAATCACTCCTTCTGTGTTGGCTAACTCCCCCACAGTTAAAGGCCCAACTCTCACTGCGCTGTCCATGACTAATATTGTCGCATAGTAGTCTCTAAACCTAATCAGACAAGCTATCGCTCTGATTAGTTTCCGCCAGTCGGAGAAGTGGTTGATTATCTTGCCTAAACCGGTTTCGCTTACTACTTGCACATGCAGCACAGTCTTCCTTGCCTCGATCAGGTCCTTATTAACTATTAGTGTAGTGACTGCTGGCCATCTGTCTTCTCGCTCTCTTGAGAAAGGTGATCCATCCATCCACATTCTTATCCTTTCACTTTTACCGTCAGTCCGCGTGACGTAAATTCTGCAGGGTTGTCTTCTGACCTTACGTGCCTCCAGTGACCAACCCTCGTAGCTTCCAGAATCTGCTGCACTCTGTTGGCTACGAATGTTACGAATCTAGAAGAGGTATTACGTTTGTAATGAAGAACAATCATAGAATCGATCCAGAAATGAATACCTTCTAATACTATGTTCATTTCCTTGGTAATCACCTTGCTCATCCTTACTGCCAGCACTGCAGCACTAAGCTCTAGCCTAGGTATTGTCACTACCTTTGAAGGATACACACTAGCCTTAGACATGAGCAGTCGGCACTGGTATCCCTCCTCTATTCTTGTTCTGATGTACGCCACTGCTCCGTATCCTAATTCGCTAGCATCCGCGAATATGTGTAATTGCAAACCTTCTGCCACCTCGCTGACCATAATACACCTTGGAAATTGTAGTTCGTCTACGCGCTCCATTTGCCTCATCCACTCTCTCCACTCTTCACAGTCGTTCTCGTCTAACTGCTGATCCCATTCTACCTTCCTCTTGCATAATCGCTGCAATAGTATTTTCGCTTTCAATAACATCGGTGATATTAGCCCCAAGGGATCGAATACAGCTGCTATAGTACTGAGGATCCCTTTCCTGCTAACAGGTTTATCTCTAGTCTTGAGAGTAAATCGTAGCTGATCAGATTCAGCCCTCCATTCTACGCCTAGAGTTCTTTCGTCAGGTAAGTCCTTATCCGATAGCAGTTGGACCTTACTAGATAGATCAACCGTTGGCACATTAGCTAATACTTCTTTCTTATTTGATAGCCACTTCCTCAAACCGAAGCCACCCTTGTTCAATACCCTGGATAACTCTGACACTACTTGTTTGGCATCTTCTATGTTATTCACCTACGCTATACAGTCATCAACATAAACATCCTTGCTGGCTACTCTCATTGGTAACACGCTCATTTCGCTCTGGTGATCTTCTATCGTTCGCTTGAGGGCGAAGTTAGCGCAAAATGGCGATGACGTGGCCCCGAGAGGATTTACTAACAATTTGTATGTGTCTATCTCATTATCCATCTTACCATCCTTCCACCACAGGAACCTCATCCAATCTTGGTCTTCCTTACTCAGCCTAACCTGCAGAAACATCTCCTCGATGTCTACTATAATCGCCACTGGATACCGACGGAACCTCAGCAATACCCCGACTAGGCTGGCTATGGTATCAAGTCCCTGATGAGGACAATCGTTGATGGACTTGGCACTATGCTTCGCCGCGCAATCAAATACCACCCTCAGTTTGCCTGGCTTGTTTGGATTCAGTACCGGGTGGTGAGGCAAGTACCACACCTTGTTGTTACTCAGCTCGGACTCGGACACCTTAGCTATGTATCCTTTCTTCACAGGATCATTTATTATTCCATTATAGCGATCAATCAATTCAGACTGCGCTCGAAATCTTCTCACAAAACTATTCAATCTTCTCCCGGCGTAATCCCTGTTGTTAGTTAACTTAGGCGGGTATCTCTTCCAAGGTAGAGGCACTACGTAACGGCCCTGATCCTTGAGTGTCCCCAGCGTTAGCATGTTTACAGCCTCCCTCTCATCTAGTGATAGTTCCCTTTCAGTACTGCTCAAGTCTGCAAAGTCCTGGTTGTACAACTGCTTGATTAGGTTTTCGATGTTTTCTTTACTCTCACCTTGTTGCAAGCTAGTACAATATACTGCCTTAATCTCCTCTTGCTGTGTGGGTCCTAGAACTATCCACCCTAAAGGGGTCTTCATCCCGAAAGGTTGTCCTTCCTTTCCGGGTCTAACATCCTGTACCCAGTGGGCCTTAAATTGGTCACACCCGATTATCATTTCAACTGGTCTGCCATCCAGTTCGCCCCTATCGATACCCTTCAGGTGAGGCCACCGCTTCGCCTCATCGTTGCCTATCCTCGTTTGCAGCTTAATAGGCAGTTGGTCCACCGCGTAGACCCCTCGCATATGCACACTATCCGAGTTGTCTATTGCCTGCACGACCAACTCGCACTTGGTAGCTTCTCGGGTAGTATCTCCCATTACTGTGTTAACTCTAATCTCTGTCCTTATTCCTGAAATTCCCAGTTTGGCCAATATATTCTTCTGAATCAACGTAGTGTTCGATCCATTATCCAGTAACGCGCAAACCTTTGTTATGCCCTTAGGTCCAGCGATTACTACCGGCATGAATCCCAGTGATACGTGACTATCAGCCTCTCTCACGCTATTAAGGACGGTTTTAACAGGAGATTTCTATACCCTTTTGTCCCCATGCAGCGACGGGTGATGTTGTCTAATGCACCCACCAATCCCGCAAGGTTTCTTTACCATACATGCCTTTACCGAGTGGCCAGTCTTAAGGCAGCTGAAGCAACCACCTTCCACTCTAACTTTCTCCCATCTCTGATCTAACGGCAATCCAATGTACTCATGGCACTGCGATGTTTTATGATCTTCCTTACACATTAAACACACTTTAGTCTTTTCCTTGTTACTATCTATATTACTAAGGTAATTGACAGCCTTATTCCTCGCAGCTTGCCATCGTTCTTCTTGGTCACCGTAGTTCGATTTCCATCTGTTTTCGTCTCGAGAAGGGTTTACACTTGAGTTGCTCTTGCTTGCTTCGGTTCTTCTTTTTCTCTTATCCGCGAACCGACTTTCCGCTACCGCTGCTTCTTCATCTATAAAACTGGTTAAGTCTTTAAATCGCGGTTCCTTCCCTTCAGCATACAATTTATTCGCTACCCTTTCCACTTATCCGCCATGTCATCAGGCAGTTTATCCACTAATTTTTCCAATGTGCCTATAGAGTCTAAGTCGGTCATATAGTTCATTTGCTTGAGCGTGACGTAGCATTCTGTCATACACATTAACAGGTTGTTTATAAATAAATAAATAAATAAATGTATATTTCTCATATTCGAGAGAGCACCGATTTAAAGGCGCCATCAAAGCAACGTGTGGATGAAAAAAACCACGCTCTTGTTGGAGACGTGGAAAAAATCCACACGTCACGGTGTATTTAATACAAAGATCAATTGGACATTTCACAAAATTCAGGTAAACAAACATATGCGTTCGTTTCACGTAGTTATCGCGGTTCTTTGGATTAAAAATGATGTTAATCAAGAATAAACAATTGTTCATGTCGTATAAGTTACAATGAGGAAGCTGGAGCAGAGCGAAAAAATTGAAGAGTGCGTTACAATTATCAAAAATGTTGACAAAAATATATAATTCGTTTATGAGTCAATAAATAGCGTAATAATAATCCGTTACAGTGTCTAAAGAATGGGAAAATTGTTTTGAGATGAATCTTCTTTAAAAAAAAACAACTACGTGATGAGGTGTTCAACAGAGGATTATTTCTCAAAGCATATTTTCGAGTCTAACTGAATTTGTATCATGAAGAATGGTGTTTATGCAGATGATAAAGACAAAACATCGGGAAAAAAATCAGGTAATGTTCAGAATTCGCTCAGTACTCTCACTTTTATATAGGATTCCGAGTGTTGGTTGACAATCTTATGAATTTAGCGTTTTTGAAGCAATTTGGTGGTGCGAAGAAGATATCCGGTTTCCAGGTGTCAATTCATAGTGAAAATCAGTCGTTTAACGCGTTTCATTTCAGACCTGGTTCCATTCAATTATCCAAGTTTGATCGAGTTGAGTCCTTTGGAGTTATGTCGGATTATGTTTCATGTGTATTCGATTTTTGTTGAAAGCACAGGATACCTGGGGAATAGAGATATGAAAGATATGGTGTAGCACTGAACTTTAACTGTGTAAAATATAAACCTAGATCATTATCGATGAAGTGTAACATATGTTCATTTCCTAATAATCATGAGCTTCAATAAGACGATATTTTTATGTTACAATAAAACATGCCTAGTGTTCAATACATTGTCTTACTTTTTGATGATGATGGGTCATGATTAAGCAATTTTGTTAAAGAAAATCGCTAACATTTAATTTGAATAGGGTGTGAGCATCAGAAAAAGGTTTGAAATACTTATTCAGGTTTGGAACAATAATTATATATTTTCAGGTCCTATCTGTGGGTCAAAGTCTATTCCGTCTGTGCGTAAAAGAGACACACAGTTGGAAATATTAATAAAATGGTTCAATTCCGTTTTAAAATTCGAAAAAGGCTTTGCAATTCTCAAACGTTCTGGGAGCTGATTCCATATACGACTATATCTTTGAAGAAAGAAATTTGCTCGCGATCGAGATTTCACTCGATCAACAGAAATCAAACCAGCACTATTTCTTAACATGTATTGAGAAACTGACTTCAGCTTGACATTACTATTTGTGTGACAATAACCATTGAGTAGTTTAAAAAGGAATGACAAATTCAGTTTGAGTCGTACTAACCAGACAGGGTCGAGATTTAGGTCTTTGCACCTCGCAAGATAACCAGTGTCAGAGGATAATCTGGATATTCGTTTGGTGAACCTTCTTTGTACACGTTCAGTCTTTGCTGCATCCGACCTATTTGCATTGGAGTATATGAAACTGCAATATTGCAATCTGGGGACAACTAGAGTTTTATAGAGCAATACTTTGATTTTATTCGTAAAAAAGTTTCTGGAGATGAACTCTGACGTTCTAGTGGCTCTGCTAGTGATTGAGGTAATATGCGGAGAAAAAGATAATGTGCTCGTATATGAGATGCCTAAGTCTTTGACAACATATATGATATCGAGATTTGTCCCGTTCAGTTTCAGTGGATCAGTTAGCCGGTTGTTTCCGACGTACATGACACCACATTTGGATGCATTCAGTCGCATGCCCCAAGTAGTGCACCATTCGTCTATTCTCAGCAGATCTCTTTGGATATTATTATAAACTTCAGTAGGTGAGGGATAATTCAAATTGTAAACAATTTTAAATTCATCTGCGTACAAGAATGGTTTACCATGATGAACTTCTTTGAAAATATCATTCACGTATAAAAGGAATAGTAAAGGACCGAGAACGCTGCCTTGTATTACGCCGCTTTTTATGGGACGTGGAGAAGAGAAATAATCTTGTACTGTTACTACTAGTGTTCTATTTTCCATAAATGAGTGTAACCAATCATGCAGAGAGTTAACAATACCATACATTTGTAACTTTTTTATTAGACCTTCGTGTGGGACGGTATCAAATGCTTTAGAGAAATCAAAATAGAGTATTGCTGCAGATAAGTTTTTGTCCTTATATGAGGTAAGTAGGTCGAAAAAGTCAGTTAGACATGTAGTACATGACCTTTTAGATAAAAAACCATACTGATTATCGCTTATTACATTTTGCGAGATCAAAAAGGTGAGCATTTGATTTTTAATTATTTTTTCCATAATTCTAGATAAAATGGTTGTGACATTTATGGGTCTGAAGTTATCCACATTTAACATAGAACCGGACTTAAAGCGGGGTCGTATGTAAGTAGATTTCCACACTTGAGGATACTCAGAAAATTCCATAGATAATGAGAAGAGTTTCGCGATGATTGGAGAAATGTCTGGTAGAGCCATTTTCAATAAGTGAGATGAAAGGCCATCCGGACCAGTACTGTAAGAGTGGCGGATGCAGGAAATATGTTTGCTGATATCAGAAACCGAAAATGTGATGTTCGATAAGACAGTGTCACATAATAGCCTAGATGGAGGGAAGTTTTGAGTATTATTTGAGAACATTGAGGAGAAGTGAACGGCAAATAGATTACATATGTCACCCATATTTTCTACAAAAACGTTCTTTTCGGGGTCAAACATTAAGCGAATATGCTGTTTGGAACGACTTAAACGGCTTTTAAACAGTTTTGACAGATCTTTACTGTTGCAATTACTGTTAATTACACTAAATTCCATGTTTCTGATACGATTGAGTCTGTTATTTTCCTCCCTAATAAAGATTTCATTCATACACGCAAGGGTATAATAGTCATGATTTTGATTAGATGTTCTTCGAAGCAGTCTCAACTTGCGTCGAGCAGCAGTAGAAAGGTATCCAGGAGCCTTATTATCTTTAAACCTAGTTGAGATAGGAGCTAGGATATCGAGACAGTTGATTAAATGTGTGTAAAAAGATGCTAATGAGTATTTTATATCATCAGAACTGAAGAACTTTGACCAATCGAATGATCTGATAACCGAAATAGTATTTTCATTAGTGCAGGCGTGATAAACGCGTTTGGATATTTTGTATTTACTAGGAAAATTCATCTTCGCATTTAATGTAAAAGTACCCAGTATTACTTTATGGTCGCTCAAAGAGCATAAATCGAATGTATCTTTACTGACATATTCAATATTGGAGGTAAACACAAGGTCTAGAATATTGAATTTTCTAGTAGGATTTTCAATCTGTTGGTCCCAATTACCAGAAATAAAAGCTTCATGAAAATATGATAGTTTTGGAGGAAAAGTGATTGGGTGCCAAGAGATGTCTGGAAGGTTGAAATCACCTGCTATAATACGGTATGTAACGGGAATTTCCGAAACTTTTATAAAAAGGTCACTAAGTGAATGATCTGTTTCTGAGTTAAAACCAGGTGGTCGATAAATACAGCCACAGAGAATATTCTGATTTTCAGGCAGACTGAGGATGCACCAAACAGAGTCACCCAAGGAATCACAATGTTCAATCGTAACAGATGTAGTAGCGAAACGCTCATGAACGTAGATCAAGGTACCGCCACCTAGGCCTGATTTTCGGTCACCTCTGAGACAATTATAATGATTAATGGATATGTCGTCATCAGGAATGGAGGAAGTGAGCCAAGTCTCAGTTATGAATACAATAGAGGGATATTTTAAAGTTATAAGACTTCTTAACTGGAATATTTTGTGGAAAAGCGAACGTGAGTTGATCAACATGAAAGAGAGAGATAAAATGTGTTGATTAACATCATTCTGCAAGACCAATTCAGATTCATGAAATTGTGTTGTTGAGTCAAGCGAGGAAAAATCAGACTTAAGATTTCTAGTGCTATCTAGATTGCTATTTAATTTAGGAATGACATTTGAAAATGAGTTTTTTATATCCAGCGATTGAACGGATTTGAGTAATTTAGTCCTAAAAAATTCATCGGGTTGTGATTGAGCTTATAATCATCAGAAGCAATTTTATTAAAATAATTACATGAAGTGCTGGGATTTAAGTCAAACATAGGTTTGTTCGAACCATTATGGAATAAGGAACTAAAAACATTATACTTGGGGTATTGTGGTTGATTATAGTAATGGTTGCCCATGCCGCCAAAGTACCGATTATCTTGTATGCTAGTTGATAGCATGTGAGTAAATGCTGTTTGGTAGTCAATGACTAAATCCTTGAAGTGAGGTAAACTTCTCAGGAGAAGTTGGTTCTGATAAAGATATAAAGCCGATACATTGGAGTCTAAGGTTAAATAAACGGGTCTGTGATTATTAGTGCACCTATTTTTTTCAAGACGACAACAGTTCAATATCTTGTTAGGTTGTGCTAATATTTTAGCTAAACTACTTTTAACTGTGAATATAGGTACACATTCTGGTATGTTAAAAGCAACTAGATGAGTAACTTCGCCATTTTGAGGACGTGAGGGTTTGTTGAGATTAGATGATAAACTTCTAAATACTTTATTGTTTTTAACCTTATTGCTATATTGTGATAAACCATCGAATTTAATTCTAGTATTGTCGTTAATTGAAGTTCGTGTTTTATTCTGATTACGGACTTCTGGATCAGGTATTGAGATTTTTTCAATCATAACGACAGGCGACATCATACTTTTCGTTTGTGCATTGTCTAGGTCCACAGGTGTGTGTATTGATCCTACAAGCAAATCATTGGAGGACAGTTGCTTCGGAGCAGTTGTTCCATTTGAGGTCAAATCAATCAAGTTAGTAACACTATTTTCGGAAAGGACGTCTGTTTCCTTACTTATATGTGGAGAATCCGTGTTACATTGACGGGTGAAAATTCTCTCACGTCTTGTTTTGTCAGATTTAATGATTATATTTTTAAAAGGGGCTTTGGACTTAAGCAGAGATTGTCTTTTTAATGTATTGAGTGCGTCGTTGCAAGATGCGAACTTTACCATTAAAGGGCAAGGAAAACGGAAGGATTTACGTCTCAATCTAAAACAAGTAAAATCATCTGCTTTCAGACCGAATAATAACTTCAACTCGTTTTGGATTCGCTGATAATTGATATCATCCGGAATATTGTAAATAATTAGATTTTTTGCGCGGTTGAGTCTATCAGTTATTTCATTAGAAATAATATGTATGAAATTGTCAGATCTCTCTATATCTTCAATCTTAACATCACTTGGGGGATCTGTGATTAGAGTTAGGTAGGCAAGCTGCTTGAGAACACCTTCCATGGTTTCAACTTGTTTCTTAAGACCATCGATATCTTTGACTGCGTTATGCAATTTCAGTTGATAATCTTTAATCGATTGACAAGAAAAAGCATTGTGTTCATGCGATCGTCCGATATTGATAGTCTTAGACTTAGACTTGATTGGGGTGTATTTTTTTACCTACGTGTTTAGTTTCTAATTTCATTCGCTTCGCAGTTATTTTAGGCCTCAAACTAATGACGTTCGCAGATGAATTAACTTTAGCTGATGATGTTTCTATCTGAACATTATTAGCTCTTTTGGGTAAGATCCCCGTTAGACAGAATATTTTAGGTTAGTGGCATTCAATAGGTGCATCAAGTTCTTTCCTTTTGTTGGATACACCATCTACGTAAGAATACAACGTTATGAAATCATGGCATGATAGCAATGAATAATGGCACGACACATTCATCTCTTTATCTTGTCAGTACTTTCTTGATCCGGTGGGCCCAGTTGGTCGTTCGTCATTCCAATGTGAACACCCAGGAGTAGGAGAAGACCTCCCAAGGAATATAAATCCTGTGATGGACTGCGACTTTGCTCATATGCAGATCCAGCGCAGTAGTTTGAACGAGGACGAGGACGAGAACTACTGGCATGGACCGATGGGCGTCTTTTCGGCTGATGTTTCTCTCTGCAGACGGCATCGGCACAGGGCAGCCTCCCCTCGCCCGAATGTCGCCTTGAAGATTTAAGAGCAAATGGAGATTTCTTTCCCTTAGAATCCTGCTTGGAAACATTATGCCTCACATTATGTCTCTTTGATCGAGAACTTGAGACCGAATTATGAGATTGAGGCGTTGACGAGTCAGACACAGAAACTTGCCGACAAGGCGATCCCGCTGTTAGGTTCGGACATGATGATCTATCTCT
>JAOBRF010339408.1:0-10756 GCA_027575005.1 Sphenopus marsupialis | reverse complement strand
CATTGGGGTTCCAGGTGAAATCTGATATTTTTGCAGTGTGGCCACCATGAATGAACTGCAAAAAAAGGCATCCACATTAAAATCTAGTCAAACAAAGAATGATTCTCAGTTCTACAACTAGTTTCACAAATTCTCATTGACTGAAGTGAAGGTCAGAAACAAAGTGATTCTTAAGTTTAATGCTCAGAAAAAATTCTGAGTCACTGACAGGAATTGAATGCACAACCTTTTGATTACCGGTAAGATGCTGTATCTACTGAGCTACAGAGACTCACATGGGGAGCCGAGTCACTGGTTCTGTTCTTGTATATTGTCTGCATCTAGCATCTGACCGATCAGATGCTTGCAGATTTATCTGTAACATTAAAACTTCACATTTTGTTCAATTACAAAAATAATTATATTTAATATGATTTAACTTGCCAAGAGTTCTGGGGGCCCATCCTCAGCATCTTCTGCTGACTGCTCCTCGCCAATTTTACTGAAAAAACAACAACAAACAAATATAAGTAGATCAGTCATACATTTCAGCATTCTTGATAGGTCAAAACAATTGTATGGGCAATTCACAACTTGATTAGCCAAATCAGGAAATAATTGCTTCAAATTGTTTAATGCACTTCTGTGCAATATGAATGCTATGGACTCAGTCACTTGTTGATTTTGCAGGGAGGAAAATGGCTTTTAAGTTTTAACCAAATATTATCTTTGGGATGCAAAATTGGAAGCTAAAACAAATTGACACTGGAAAAAAACAAGAGATTGCTAAGAAAAACTGTTTTGGCCTGGCGAGAACACTTCATTTTGAAATCTATAATCATCATCATTATCAGGATCATCATTAATGCCATCCCCATTTCCATTATCACTAATATCACCTTCCTCCTGATTTTACTGTTGCTGCAGTTATAATTATTATTAATATTTCACAATGGTTTCATAACTGTGGGAAACCTTTAAATCTAAAATATCATTAATTACAATTTATAAACTTTATTCTATAATGAGAGACAGATTTTTCATAGATTATCAACTTGTTGCTACCTCAGGTCCCAGACATGTAATCTCCTATCTGTTCCGCTTGATGCTAAAATTGTCTCGTTATGAGGTGACCACTGAACCTGTCAAAGAACAAGGAAAAAATAATTTGTTAAAAATGTCTGTCTGTGACTATTTATCACAACAGTTTAAGTGTAATGGACCGAATAATATTGTATTGTCCAAACCACCAATCTCATTGGCTGACCTTTGAAAATCGACTCTATCTCTGTGAACAAGCAAATTCTTTTCTTTTTAGTTTACTCATTCATTTCCTCATAGTGGCAACTTTTCTTAGTTCAAATTTCAGAAAAATTTAACATGGGGAACATAGAACTTTAAAAGCTTATCTTGGCTTTTGTTTTGGAGCCTTATAATTGGACGAATTATTATAATGCAAAAGAAATGTTGCTTTAAAGTACAGTTTTAACTATTGCATTTTATTTCAGTATGAAAATCTAGACATTCTGGTGTGGGAAGAGTGAAATGCTGAAGAGCAATAGGTTGTCTCGTTCTTACTCAGACCATTACTTAATACCACCAGGTTATTTTAAAAATAAACCAGTGCATGGATGGGAAGATACATGGATGATATGAAATTATACTGTACAGTACATGAGGATAAATAAATAAATGAATGAATAAATACATGTACATTATTAAATTTTATTGTATTAGTAGAAACAACAAATCACTACCAATAATTTTATTAATTTTGTAACATGTGAATATGAACAACTGATGAAAACAAATTAACGTACCTGGAATATTTCATCTTTATGTGACTCAAATGAGTGTAGCTTTAACTTCAGATTCCTAAGATCCCACAATGCAACAGTCTGCAATAATTTAATAATACAACAACCATTGTCAATAGTTTCTTATACTTGTCAATAGTCTCTTATACTGAAAATTTACTATAAACAACGAGTACAGTTGATCAAAAATTACTCATTCCAACTCTAATTTAAGCTAACAGCACTTGCATTAACACTCTGTATTGTATAACACCAGTACAAATTACAAATTAGAAGTTTGGTATCTCAACAATAAACCAGCAGAAGGCAACGGGCCTCTGACCCATAACAGAACTTGTCAAGTGATTATAAACTATTTGTAAAAGTCCAAACCTTATCTGCTGAACCAGTTGCCAGGATAAATTCACTGTATGGATTGAATGACAAGCAGTTGACCTGCAAAACAAGTTTATTATAATAACAAACATTACAACAACAACAACAACAACAACAATACATCCATTTGCATTATAATCCTGAATGCTACAATATTTTTTTATCAAAATATAAAAACAATTTGTCTCAATGAATTCATCTTTTAGTTTAGTTAGCAAGTGAATACAGTTTGAAATAACCTTTACAACTGTAAATAATACAATATTAGAAATGATGCATGTATTAAACTGGGTTCAAACCAATTCTTAGGTAAACACAAAATGCCAGGAGTTTTCGAAGATAAAAATTCTAAAATTCCAAGCCTATTAGCATTAAAATTCAAACTAAATTAGCACCAATTTTTACCAATTTCAAGCCTATGATCTGCCTCCAATTTGGCCAAATATTGATAAATTTTAGGAGCTTACTAGGAGTTACTGAATTAGTAAAGGATTCAGGACCCTGGAGAAAACTTTTCAAATGCCTGATCAGGAGTTTTCCAGGAAATACAGGTGCAAACCATGTGGAAAGGTTAACAGAACTGAATAAAACGGGCGGCTCTATTACCTCTGCAGTATGAGCATCTACAATGTGAGTGGCTTTGGCACTGCTGGTAGCTCTGGTGTCCCATCTACAAACAATGATAAATAATTTCATCATCATCATCATCATCGGTTCTTTTTGATTATCATATGTGGACTGCCATTAAGTTTCCTTGCTCGCTGCACACATGGCCTGTCTAATCTTCCCTCTCCACGACACCCTATCCAAGGGATCTGCGGACAATAGTCCCCATTGTCTGCAGTCCTGTTTCGTTACTTCCCTCCAGGGCAATCTCGATCGTCCAAGATCCTGACGACCCTCAACCACCAATTGTACATAATTTATGATACAAATTGCCACAATCATCTTTGTATTATTAGTTAGTACTGTATTTTAATACTAAAATATTTTACTGTGACATACTTGTTCAGATTTACTGAAGAAGAGTTCAAGAATGAACTTATAAATTTTATTAATCTTTCCTGTCACAGACCTATCACATAAAAGTTACTTACATCATGAGTTTGTGATCATCAGCAACTGATCCGAAAACACTCTCATGAAGAAGATGCCACGCAACATCCTGAAATGATTTTAAAATTGTTACAAAATTTATTCCTTAAAGGGAAGCTGAACTCCAAAATTATTTTTTCATAAATTATGTTTAAGAACATCTGTTTGGGATTCCAGAAAATGAACTCAAGCTGCATCCTTAAAAATAATTTACAAAAATTTGCTAAATGAATGCTAAGGGAGCCACAATATTTGCACCTGCCATCTAAACTATGATGTCACAACGTCAAATTGCAATTTGTTATCAAAGAAATGCAAGCCTTTTGTGAAATTGATTTAAAAGAAAAATGTTTTTTTAATGGAAAAAGGTTTTTTAAAGGAATCCTCCACTGTTTAACAATGGAGGATCTCATTTTTTGTTATATAGTATTCATCAAGAGTGGAGACTGACATTGTAACCAAGTTACCACATTCCAAATGGCAGTGCCTGAGAAATTCAAACTGTAAAACTGATCAAAATAAAATGCTTGGTTTTAGCTACATGCACCAAATTTTCAAATATCAACATAGAATAAACAAAAATTTCATTTGAGACCAACAACGTTAAACAGAGGAGGATTCCTTTAAAGTACGAAAAAGAATGAAAAATAAATCAATACAACCTACCTCAACAACCTCTGAATGTCCTGTAAAAATCCTGTTTGCCTCTACAGTTTTTTGCTCCTTTACAGAAGATGTAAATATTTCAGTATCAATAATAATAAAATAAATAAAAGGCTATATCCACACTAATGGCATTTTGAAAACCTCCAATTTCAACTTCAAGCAAAAAAGGTATAATAAAAAGTTTTGATTCCAAACTATCTTTATCAAGCATATTCAACCATCCACACTAGACCATGAAAACAGATAAGAAAACATTCAGTTTTGTCACCAGGCTTTGTTTGACGATGTTTTCACTACACTGGAGTTGTTTATTGCCCGTCCACAATAAGCAAAGCAAAGCAAAGTGATGCATTTATATAGCGCCTTTTCCATATGGATATGCTCAAAGGCGCTTTACAATGATCATTTTACCCCCAGCGGACTGGAAACATAGGCGCCTCTGGCAGCCGCTCCTAAGCGGTCTATGTATGCTGGTACTCATTTTACCAACCCCGGAAGGATGAAAAGCTGAGTTAACTATAGCGGGAAAGAATGTCACCCAAACATTCAACCTTCGACCAGGCCGGGGATCGAACCGGGGACTTCAGGATTGGAAGGCAGAGATCTTACCACTGCGCCAACTCTACCGCTGTAGAATATTCACTCTGGAAAGCATTTTCAAAAACCTCTGTTTCTGGTTAACGTACACCAGTCCTCCATTTTCAATCATGTAAGTGCGAGAGGGGTAGGAAAAATGAATACAAATCATAGTATGTGAATGTGTGGATATATATGCGCTCATTGAAGCAATTCTACTGAAAATAATGATGACGCACAAACAGCACTCACCTTGGATGAAACAGAACTGATATCCCATAAACAAATTGTCTAAAACAAAAATAATAAAATAAATATCAGTATCAGTGTTGCCACTATTTACTGGATGTGAAACTCAAAGACTTCAAAGACTTTTCAAAGACTTTTCCTCCCTCTGCAAAAATCGACTTTCATGCCAAGATCTTAGTCGTCGAGCGATTAAACATTAGCCTCTGGCAACCACTACCTTCGCAATTGACATTAAATAAAGTATTTATACTTATTTATTTAAAAGGACTTCCAGGACCTTTTCAAGCAAATCCAGGAAAACATGTGCAGTAAACCATGCGTGAAAGGGAAACCTAAACTGAATGCAGAATTGCTGAATACCGACGACGAAAAAACAACCAATGACGGATTCCAAAAAACAAGCTTCTCGGGGTCATTGTTTTGTTTTATAATCAGAACATTGTCATATCAAAAATATTTTAATGAACAGCTTATTTTTATTGTTTTTGGAAGTTAAGAAAGGAATTTTTTGTCCATTCCAGGATTTTCAAGGACCATGATCCAAATTCAAGCCAGCACTTTCCAGGGACTGGAATTTTTTTCTTAACTCTAGGACTTTTCAGGATTTTCAAGGACCATGGCAGTGCTGCCATATATAGTTCAAGACAAGCAAAATGAATGCCTGATCACTATTAATTTAGGTTTTACCCTCAAGAATTTTGATACACAGATTCTTTAAAATATTATATTTGACACTTTTTGAGCAAAGTTTTTCTGTGCTTGGGGGTTGATAACAGCTACCTCCCTCATTCTGTAGGGATTCAAAAATTTAAATATATATTAAATAATGTATTTGTCTGAAGAAAAACAGACAAGGCCTACATGATCATCTGATGCACTGAGTAAGTTTCCGTTGACATTAGGATTCCATGACAACCCATAGCCTTCCTTTTGATGTCCACGAAGCCTCAAATCAGGGTTACACTCTCCATTTGGATCTGGTAGAACAACAGTAAATTTTGTCATTTTAAATTTTTAACAATTATTGAAAAGCCTAATTCTCCCAAACTGCTCATATAGAAAGTACGGGGCTCAATTGGGAGAATTTACTAACATACCATTTGTTGTGCTTGGGGTTTAAAGGGTTCAATTTGGTACTTGGAACATCTGGGCCCAGTTGTTCAAAAACGGGTTAACTTTAACCCTGTGTTAAGCCTAAATTCAAACAGCAATTGTAGATCACCAAGGAAAGATTAACAATTCTTATAAAATACTATTCAGATTTTCCAAGGAAAAGAAATGTTAATTCAAAATTACATCTTGAACTAGTATCTGTAAGGTCTGAAACAAGAACATGGCTTAAAAATTTAACCCTGGGTTAGTGCTATCGGCTTTTGAACAACTGGGCCCTGGACCTTATTTGAGCTGGGAGAGACAAGCTTTAACATGGAACCCACAGGGGAAAAGAAGATAGTGGCTAAGAAAAAAGATTGAGGAGAGATTTAGAAACAGAGATATAAAAACCCAAAATGTCATTGTTGGTTGTATGCAGGAAGGCTCAAAGTTGAGTGCAATGGAGAATGGTAGTCAATGGCCTATGCTCTGTAAGGAGGGCCTAAGTAAGTAAGAAAGTATATTTATTGGTAAAATTAAACGTTCAAATCTTTACTTACCAGGTTTTGATGGATGTTTTGTGTAATCAAAAACTAAAACATCTGCAGTTGGTGTTTTGGTAGCAATAATACAAGGGTTCTGCGGCATGTAACGAGCTCTATGAATCAACAGACATAAAATGTTAGAAGAATGAAATACAACAGAATTTGTTTCCTTGCGCATAATTCTCCTCAGAGCAAAGGTAACAGTGCAGAGGTTTATAATGTTCATATTATGATACCGACCTCTGTATTGCATTCCATTACTAAGGTTACAGATATCATGAGCTGAAAACAGCGACCTGGGCTAGAGTTAACCCTTTCAGCCCCAGGCATTTTATTAACATCTAACTTCTCATTATATAACTTGAACAAAATAGATAACTGCTAAAGAGAAATAAGGAACTGATCAAATGGAATAAACTAAGGAAGCCAAATTCTCCCAAACTGCTTAATATATAGAAAGTATGGAGCTCAGTTGGGAGAATCTACCAACATATCATTTGTTGTACTTGGGGCTTAAAGAGTTAGGTAAAATGGTGATTGGTTGAAGTAAAAACATGTTGTTTTGAGACTGTTTCTTGAGAAAATTTTAACAAAAGCTTTTAATTTTCCGTCTTTTTTATTTTCTGCACAAAAAGACCAGAGTGTTGCATGAGTGAGAGCAGAGCAGTGCAGCATCACTTTATCACACTGTGGGGAGAACTCTCCTTGCTGTGCAATTTTAGAGATTTCTAACAATATCACAAATAGTATCTTTCTGTATCAGGGGCTCAAGGCTATGGTAACAGGTCTCAGTGGGGTTAACGAGTGCCACCAATGTTCTCCTTGAAAATGCTGAGTAATGCCTACCGTCAACCCAGAGGCTCCGCCATTGAAGTCGCATGTCACACGTCCCCCTCATCGTAGCCCCTGAGAATGCTTCAACAGCCGAGTGACAGCGGCAAGAGGCGAGTGTTCGGTGCCGGAACCCGTGTGCTAAGGGAAGGAAAACCCCTACAGAAAATCACTGGCCCTCCAGGTTGGGGGTTGGGCCAACAACTCCACCCCGTAAAAAAATACCTAGTTACGGAAACCAGCGGCCCTATGCCCCACTGGGGGCTACAAGGACTACGAGATCTTTCTGCATCCCATTGCTGTTGACCTGCCTAGTTCTTACATGGATCGTTACTTAATTTACAAACAGTTGACTTACCTGTTCACCTCACCCTCGTGATTGATTTTTATTTCTATTTCAATCTTGCCACTAACAGAGCCAAAGCCACCGAATTCTACAAACATAAATAAAAAAAAAAACAAAGTACATAAAAATGAATAACATCCTGGGTTTTCAATAAGTGCCAACAGACAACAAACTTTGCTGACTACTCCAACTCAATTCACTAAATATTTGCTGGAAAAACTGCATTAAATTGCAGATTATCTTTATGAAGCCATAGCTGATATAAGATTCTTTGAAGTGGTGGTTTGTTTTGGGTGAAAGCTGCAAGTGTTTGCAATAAATTGTGATGTGAAAAAGATCAAAGAGTTTAAAGTTGTCAGTGTTCAGTCAAAACACTTTACTTGCTTCAAACTGCAGGAAAGGGGTTAATATTTTAAAATTTACAATACAATACAATACAGTCTTTTCTTTAGTGTCTATAAATACATTACACAATTACATGAGAAAATAAACCTTAATTAAGACACAAGCTAAAATTTACTATTTGCTAAAATTTACTAACTTAATTAAGACACAATTTAAAATTTGAACCAAACTCTCAGACACCCCTGCTTAAGCCATGGCTTCGGCTAGAGTTGTCTGCTATCTGGCTATTCCTGAACTTGTGCCACCTACTTAGATTCTTATTGAAAACTCTGAACACCACAGCAAAAATATCATTATTCTAATTAAGTAATTCACCCAAAACCATCAATGAAATCAACAAAATGATTAGTTTTTGACTGAAATCATTTTTCAAGACTTGTCTTATAAAACTGAAACTATAATACAAAACACCTACCACCCTTCTCATTATCATAATGGCTAGCGTCAACTTGAGAGTCATCGTTAGGTAACTGTACACTTGCAATAACGAGGTGATTCTGCTCATCAGACCTAAATTTAAGTAATTCTTAATTAAACTTCTACATTCTGTACATTTGCAAAAACATAAAAAACTTTCTACTTATTTTAATTATAATAATAAAGTTTAATCCCATATTATCACATATAAATGACTTGCAAAGGTGGTTAGTATATAACATACAGAAAATTTATCATTTACACTATCTAAAAGTTAGTTAGGATGGGTTACAAAAATCATTTGACGACAAAGTTCTTATCTGACAACACTCGTGGTCATTTTAATAAAAACTGGAAAACTAATGTTGACAGAAGCTCCTGCCGAAACATGTCAATGAATGTGAAAACAAATTGAAAAGTGTAGTTATTTCTTAGATTTCACACAATCAAAGTTTTCAACCTAAATTTACATATTATCTTCTGTCGATCTTCATTTTTGATCTTGGCTTGAACTTTCTAATTTTTGGGATACGGCTGACTTGGTTTTAACTTGTTCATGACTTTAAACAAAATGGTGCTACTGTAGTAACTTTTAAAATTTCCCCTTCAGGACACATTTAATTAGTACATAACTTTTTAACTTACGTATGAGTTCCAAGAATAAGACGATGCACAGAAAAGTCTTTGCCTTCTGGCCTGTTCAAAAATCAACCAACATTATACATAAATTAATATATTATTAAATCAGTATTAGGAGAGGGACATTCTATATCAATGGAGTGGCACCGTACTGATACCTGAGGATGATGATCAATGTGCATTATGGAATATTTATTTGACAAGCTTGCTCTATAATTCTTTGTTTGTGCTGAATAAAAGAACATAACTGATCCACATGGCAGGGTTTGAACTCTTTTGAAGTTCTGAAATTCCATGACTTTCCATGACTTTTTCCATGGTCTTTCACAATATTCCATGACCTTGTGATGTTCATTTCTTTGCCAAAATGCATCAAAAGAACTTGCAATTACTCTTTCCCTGACACATTAGCCAAGATGAAGGAAGAGAACAGCTGTTACTTTGAGATAATTATTTGAGCAAATGAACAAAAATTTTTATTCGTTGTTATTTTTGTACAATCCTATCTAAATTGTACCAATTTTCCATGACTTTCCATGACCCTAATCAAAATTCCATGACTTTCCAGGCCTGGAAAATGAAATTCTAAATTCCATGACTTTCCATGACCCGTACTAACCCTGCACGGAGTTCTGGCTGCCTGGCTTGTATAGGCCATATGGTTATTCCAGGCAGGCAGCACCTTCTTGTCTTTTTCCCAATGAGCCAGGCAAGCGAAGATGCAAGCCAGCATGGTGGAAGCAATAATTGATATGATAATGAAATATGAATATTGCTTTACAATGGTTGCAATTTTTTCCCTAACTTTTTTTAAAATGAGAAGTAGGCGCATTAAAGAATTTCAGGTACAGTTCCATGACTAAACTAGTCAATAAATATTTCATGTTTGAATTATTAAAAACAAAAGGTGAATAAAATACTGTTGTTGTAGTAGAAATTTCCCCACTCCCACCCACATTGCATTAGTTTAAAAATAATTTCATGCAACCACTATTCAAATTTTCATTTTGTATAACTATAACATTTTGTTAAATCTATAGTTTATTTGAATATACTAAGTTGATCTATCATTGAAGGTGACCAACTTTGCTATTCTTGCTCCTAAAGTAAATTTATTAGGACCTATTAGTATTAGTAAATATATAAATATTGAATCCCAACAAGTAAGTACTAATTATTGATGTACCTTTAAAAACATAATCAGAAGTTTGCCTTCAAAGGGGGCTTCATTTTTCTAACAATTTAAAACTTTTAAAAACAGTTATGCATCAATTTCATAAATCTGTTACAACATTGTGAAACCACGTGTGAGCCAGCGATCGTTACAAACATATGTACACCGGATGGAGATTTTGAAGATGAAAGCGACAGCAGAATGATTTCTTACTTTGTAACATCTGGCAGCCACTGAACAGTCAAACTCGGCCATTCCAAGGCATGCGTCATCACGAGATCGTAGAGAAATGGAGTGTTCTTTTTCCATATCTTGTATTCTTCATTAATGATTCGCTCTTCTACTGCATCATCGAAAGGTTCTGCCAGGAAAACGACAAAATTTTCACGTAATCTGTTTAACTGTTCATAAACTGTAACACGAAAATTAATATCTTACCGTTTTCTTTCGGAGAACCTGACATCGTAAAGAAAATACTTCTTTCAAACTTCTAACTTTCGGCAAAAATACTCAGAATA
The DNA here is from genome assembly GCA_027575005.1 of Sphenopus marsupialis. NCBI lineage: Eukaryota > Metazoa > Cnidaria > Anthozoa > Zoantharia > Sphenopidae > Sphenopus > Sphenopus marsupialis. Next base: position 32 of record JAOBRF010339408.1, on the reverse strand, counting down.
TGGCGTGCAAAATTCTATTCCCCGCCAAATGC
>JAOBRF010337187.1:0-10792 GCA_027575005.1 Sphenopus marsupialis | reverse complement strand
CAAATAAATACTTTATTTAACGTCAATTGCGAAGGAAGTGGTTGCCCATTCTTCCTAGCCAGAGGCTAATGTTTAATAATCGCTCGACGGCTCAGATCTTGGCGTGAAAGTCGACTTTTGTAGCGGAAGGAAAACCGGAGTACCCGGAGAAAAACCCTCAGAGTCGGATTGAGATCGACAAAATCTCAGCCCACGTGATACTTCACGTGCTCGATCCATTTAGCGAAGAGCCAAATCCGAGCCATTTTGTTTCCGCGATATTTTGCAGTTCTTCTTTGTATTTTTTTTTTTGTAGTACATAATTTTATCATGGCAAACCTACGGAAGCCCTGGAGGGACTTCAGACTTCAGACTTCAGACTTCAGACTTCGGACTTCAGACTTCAGACTTCGGACTTCGGACTTCGGACTTCAGACGTCAGACTTCAGACTTCAGACTTCAGACTTCAGACTTCAGACTTCAGACTTCAGACTTCGGACTTCGGACTTCGGACTTCAGACTTCAGACTTCAGTCTTCGGACTTCAGACTTCGGACTTCAGACTTCGGACTTCAGACTTCAGACTTCAGACTTCGGACTTCAGACTTCAGACTGTGGACTTCGGACCCAAGCCCCCGGCTGCGTCTCTCGTGTGCATACTGATCACCATCAAGATGGACGATGAGGTAAGGACTATTCATAATCAAACTTTTCCGCTCTATATTCTTAGAACTTTGTTTTGCAGATGGCGGTTTTGATTAGATAGATATGTATTCCGGTCGGATAAGCACAAGTTTATGCGAAAGATTTATACATAAGAGAGAAATTATGCGTATTGGTTCGTGCTCGAGCATACTCGGTTGCGATTACATTCGTTTGCATAATAAATATCTCCGCACGAAATGTATCCCATGTTTCTTCCTTAAATCACATCAATTTTTTTATTGGCACAAGCATTTATTAGACAGAAAGATATTAGGTCAAATAACTTAAGCTTAAGAAAAGTTTATCCGTTCGCGTGGGTTTACATCGGTGTAAGAACCTGTGAATTCTTTCCTCTTTTTCGTAGCTATTGTCTTCCTTTTTTTTTGTTTTTGTCTTTCTTTTTTTTTGCAACTGGTTTACCAAATCACTGAAAGCAACTTCAGACCTACCACGTTTCCTTTTAAAGATTCTATTGATTCAGAAATAGAGAATAGTAGTTTGTGTCATTTAATTTATAAGATGCCTCTGATCTTAGCTGTTTACAAAATTACAATTCTGTGTCGAGCATGCAACAGCACCATGTTGTTGACGAAACTGTGTAGTTTACTGTGACTATGATGTACAGCGGGTCAGCAGTTATTCAGTGTTATGTCATAGTTTACATAATACCATGTGGTGAGAACACATAGAGCAGTTGCCTGTGTATACCTGAGAAGAGAATAATTAAAAGGATCAAGAAGTATCTGAGTATATTATAAGTAATCAGTCATGGGATATTACAACATTGACGTCAGTGCGATCAATTTGACATGTGTCAGTCTAGAGTGAGGAGCCACCAAAGGTCACAGGCTTATTTAATTAAAGAGGGGGGCTTATTAGAGAGGGAAACTTATTAGAGAGGGGGGCGTATCGGAGAGGGGGAGCATTTACGATAATTATTTTGAATATGTAATGCTAATGTGAGTTTATTCATGGGTAATTGTCTAGTATTTCTCCATTTTCAAACAAACAGCTAACAGTAGAAAAATAGTAAAAGAAATTTGTTTGCTGTTTGATTTCAGCTTGCTCAGCTTCTTGAAAATTGCAATTTAGCAATTTTAAAAGACATTTTGATGAAGCACAAGGTAAGTTCGTACAGCATATCTCATAAAGGGCCCAATCTGCACCCAATATTTCAAAACTACAAATGTAGTTTATATAATTATGTAGTTTTATTCCTCACATACCTTTGAGATTCTTTGCATACCTTTGTTTTTTTCTTTTAAACAATTCAATTTCTACTTTTGTACTAACATTCTACATTTGTTGGAAAGGCCCTCCATCTTTCATGTAGTCATGTACTGGTAGTTTTGGCTTTAAGTATCCAATTTTTATAAAGGCCCTCCATATTTCATGTAGTTAAGTAGTTTTTGGGCTAAGAATCTGTGATTTTTACAAAGGCCATCTGTATTTTGTGTAGTTTAATATGTAGTTTTGACTTAAAAACTTTGATTTTTACGAAGGCCCTCCATATTTCATGTAGTTATGCAATTTTGGGCTAAGAATCTGTAATTTATACAAAGGCCATCTGTATTTTGTGTAGTTATAGGCTAAGAATCTGTAATTTTTACAAAGGATTTGTCTTTTGGTTGGGTTTTCCTAAGGACATAACAAGACCTAAAAATCTATAAGCAGAATCAAAATCAAATAATGCGAAGAATGAAACTACATAACGACACAAATTACATTTGTAGTTTTAAAAAATTTGTTACATATTGGGCCTGGTATAATATGGCACAATGATAGAGAATCATAAACTGCGTAATTCTAGATATTGTGCCTTGCCCCAAAAGAAGCACTTCCAGTTTTATAGCCATGAAGTTAGCTTATCATAAAACTTGACAAAAAACCCTTTCTTTCATTGTTTAAACTTAACAGTTTAACCAAGCTGGCTGCTAAACAATTTTACAGATTTATGAAATAGCATTCATTATAGTATACAAAATACTTAGGGTGCATTCGTTTAGGCCTATTCCGGAATAGGAATACATGAAATAAAAACTTGCTCGGATTCGTGTAGCTGCTTTTCCTGCGAAGTTACAAATAAAACATGTCTCAGTGATAAAACTCTTTTCAATTTTGAATTTAAAACAGATTTTTCATTGCCCTGATAATCTGGAAGGAAATTCAAAATTTTATTCTTAATCCGGAATAGTTGGAATAAGCCCAAACAAATGGGCCCTTACATTAGCTATAGGGAGCAATGCAAAGTGCAACTACCATGAAATATGCCAAGGAATTAGAGCATATTTCCTTCATTAAAACTAGATATCGTGCCACACCAAAAATAAGACTAGTACTATCAGCCTTAAGACATGTATGAATTCATTTACTGTCCGAGGTGAGATGAGACAAGTGTTTTTAAAAGTAATGGCCCCCAACCCATAATAACTAACACTCCCTAAGCTGAGTATATTAATCATCAAAGTGAAGTGTTATTCTTCTGAACCATTTAATGATCAGTCCTACAAGACTTAACTACTGTTACATTTCTGGGTGCCTGTCAGTTCATGAGCAGACTCCCCTCCTCCTCCTAGCCCATCATCCTCGTATCATTTTTAGTGAAAAGTATAACTCCTGTCATTTTGGTAAGAGACCTATGAGTGATTTTGCACACTAATTTAACTTATGATAAACATATATCCAGCCTAGCATTTTTGTGCTAATCTAGGTTAGAACTGTTGCACTAATAGTGCACTGCTAAAATCCATTAATATTTACTTAATTAAAATCTATTAAGTTATCTAATTAATATGTTGATGTGCTCGACATTTTTTCTGTCTTAATACCATCAGGTGCTCAGTATAGATGCAATACGAATGGTGTCAGATAGTCAATTTGCAACAATGGGTGTAGCAATAGGCCATGCAGCCAAAATACGTAGTGCTTTGGAAGCAAAAACTGCTGGAATATCAGGTGGTAGGTGCAGTTGGTGGTATATTTTTTAATCAAGGATTTTTTGATTGTAGAGTTTTCAGGGTGTGCCCCAATAGAAATACTCCTACTTTTTTCCATAACATAAAAGTGCTTCCAATGATTTGTTGTTAACTGTAATATATTGATATTTGAACTTTGATTTCAATCTATTTCAAATATCAGAATATTATTGGCAGTTATGCATTTTCATTAGAGGCATTAGGCTGTTTGTACATGACACTTATCTTACCGCCACATCAAATCATAGCATCAGTAGAAATCATATGCTGGATTTTTTGGTGTGTAAATGAACACCAACACTAGGACGAAATCTAATTTATTTCCTTCCTTTTTTCTTTTTTTTCCTTTTCAGAAGCAAAGGTAGAGCGAATAAAAGATCTTGTAGACAAGATTAGGTGTGAGAAGGTCATCCAGAAGGGGAAAAAGGAGCCAAAAAAGATCGGCAAATTGATGGCTGAGAAGAAAGTTAAGGAAAAGAAAGTTAACATCGGATGGCTTCATCGCTCTGACTCGACAAATGAATATAAGCAAGTCCGGAAAACCGGGGGTAGTACAATTCGGCAAATAACCTATACTGATGACAATGAAATCACTGTCGATTTTCTGATTTCGGAAGGAAAAAGAATGTTTTTTACAGAGGAGATGACCAAATATGGCCCTGTAAACAAGATGAAGATAGAACTTGGAAACTACGATCGACAGATAATATCCAAGTTCACAGATACTGATGGAAAGGAATGCTCGTACTCTGAATACCTTCGAAACCGTGGGCTATTTGCAAGCCGGGCCTATGTTTACCTCATGACAACCTCTCTTTCTAAAGAAGAAAACTGTAGCCACGCAGGGAAAGATGAGGGTGAGGCTCTTCCTGTTGAGGACGTTCCAATGGAGGAGGTTCCATCACCATCTCCACCATCCCTTGGTGTTTCAAGGGCAGGCAAGGAATTTGCTACCATTGACTACACAGACCACACTCTGCTGATAGAATATGAGGAAGTAAAAGAATCGTCGTACTCTGAAGTCATATTAACATCAACGTCATTTTCCAGGGGCCAGTGTCGCGAGTTAAACCAATTCCAGGATCCAACCATCCAAGAAATAGAGTTGCACGATTATGACCCTTTAGAATACGGATTCAATGTGGTGAGCATTTATAAGGGAAATGTTTGCTATCTCCAAAAAGTATTCGATCCCTTGAATCCTGAAGACCCAACTCCGAGTTTTGTTTTCCCTTCCTCGAATCCTAAAGACTCTGGATCAGCTATTCTAAACTCACCATCTGAGGTGTGGGGATACGGCGGGAGTCAACTTGTACTTGGCGTCGTGACGTTATATTTCAACGACCCAGCCAACACCTATTACACCTGGTACCATGATGATAAGATCCTGAAGGAAGGAGCAGGCCTTTGTTGTATCGCTGTGAATGTTCCTGGGGAATATTGTGTTCAGGTGCAGAATGGAGAGGTCTCCACCCGATCTACGCCTGTTTCGGTTCGTCCATTAAGAGCGCCAGCAAGCGCCGAAGAAATGAAGAGCAGCATGCCTAAACGTCTGGAGGACTCGGTTAGCTTACAACTGCCAGAAATCAATAAAAACGATATCAAATTTTCATCTAAAGACGAAATTGGAAGGGGGGCCTTTGGAGTCGTGTATAGGGGAGAATGGGCAGGCACAGTCGTTGCCGTGAAGGTCATAAACGTAAGGAACGCGAAGCGAATGCGAACTATTCTGAACACAGAAGTTAGTGTACATTGCACAATTCGTCATCCAAATATTATACAAATTATGGCAATAGCATTGTTGAAGAACTCGATCTATGTAATTTCGGAGTATATTGAAGGCCCAAATTTAGAGCAAGTGTTATTCTCTGATGAATATGACTCCGAAGAAAATGAAGATAACCCCAAAGTAGCCATTCGAAGCAATGTGTTAAGCAATAAAGTCTACATTGGTAAGCAAATTTGCCGAGCTGTAGCATATCTTCATAACCTCAAATCGCCTATTGTGCACCGAGATATCAAGCCCGCAAACATCTTGATTGAGAAAAAATCTCATCAAACCAAACTGTGCGACATGGGACTTAGCAGGCTGAAGAACACATGTGCGACCTCTACTACTACACACGCTGGCCAGGGAGTTCCCGGTACTCCACATTATATGGCACCAGAGTGTCTTCTTCAGAAAGAATCTGCAACAGTCCAGTCAGATATTTGGTCCCTGGGCTGTACACTGGTAGAGTTACTATCTGAAAAGGATTGCTGGGAGGACTTACTTGGAGAGAATGAGATTGAAGTTCAGTCGGTTCTAAAGAGAAAGAAACACCCTTCTGCGCTAAAAGAGTTGTCTCCAGTAGTAGCAGCCTGTTTTCACTACGAACCGGCGATGCGTCCAAGTGCCATTGAGCTCATCAATGCGTTATAGAGAACCTCGCTCGCGCTAAGTTGAACCTCCCAACCGATTCAAGCTAGCACTCTAGACAAGAAGTTTAACTTTGTGTTTGGTTTACGTACAAAACTGGTAGCGCGTTAAAACTAGGTGCTGTGTTAGGGTTATAAGTTGAGGTTGTTTTTACAATTCACTTTTACTATAACATTTGTATTTAATTTCGTTATTTGTGAGGAACTGTTCAGAAGATTGTCATATCCTTAGTCGCAAGCACTCAGCTATTTTTTTAGATCCATTGCAGCTAAATTTGCGCAGTTATTTATGGTTATTTCTTTAAAATTCTGGACTGTTTTTATTTCGACCCATTTAATTTTTAAATTTCAGCCTGATTTGTAATACGCAATAGTATTGGCCGCACTGCAATTTTTCAAATGCATTTTTACTTTAAACGATTTAATTTCATTTCAAATCTACATTTTCAATCTCATACATGTGACTTTCCATGACCATCTGAAGACATTAAACGAAATGTTGTTTGCTTCACTCATGGCAACAAATGGTTTAATGTTTGCTCGCTACTTCTTCGCACTGTACATCCCATCTTGCTATTGACAACATGTTGCCACTAGTTACAATGTGTAACCAGTGGCAACATGTTGTCAATAGCAGTTGTATCTGTCAATCCTGTTAATATTGATATTAAGAAAACCGACAGAGTTCGCATCATATTCATCGTTGTAGTTATTAAGCCGGATTTACACGAGGCAAAAATTTTGATCGAATCGACATTTTCAATCGAAGTTTTTCCCTTGAAAATTTTTGTGCGAACAAGTTTTCGCGCCAGTGGCCTTAGCAGCCCATTCAAAATAAAGAAAGGAGCAAAGCAATATGGCACTGCTGCAAAGACTACTACTATCAATGAATACATGCGACTTCGATCCTAACAATCAGCCAGGGTAAAAATGTAAACACTTGTACAAATTCAATTTTATTTAACTCAGTTTTACGTACAATAGTGCAAGATAAATTCAAATGTAATGATTAATCCAGACTTTTAGGTTTACCTTTGGCTTTGGTTTTGTTCGTGAGCCATGAAAGTTGAGCAGGCAGGAGTCTCAGCTGTCTCATCATTTATTGACAATGGAGAGCTAATTACTTCTACTTGATCATTAACATTTCTTCGATCGAGAAATTAGCTGTTGCTGAGAAGCGGCTGTCAATATCACCTGCAGCATTTCTTGGGAAACGGCCGCCATATTGTTTCACTCTTTGGCAACTACAATAGTTCATGCACGCTGCTTAATCTTGATTGGCTAAAACTAACAAGCGAAAAAATTCGCAGCGAAAAAGGAGAATTCAATCCTAATTTTTCGATCAACTTTTGATCGACATGTTTTCGATCGAAAAAACTAAATGTTTTTCAGCCAATCAGCTTTCCTGAAAAAAGGTCACCCGACATGTTCGATCGAAATTTTCGCTTCGTGTAAATCCGCCTTTAAACGTACGTTTTGTTGTTTTACTGGGACAAAGGCTTAATGCAGTGTCCCATTCAAATGAATTCTGACGAAAAATAAAAGTTGGACTCCCTTTGGAGAATAGTAAAAGCAACACTTGTGAATAAATGTAATACAAGTAAGAGACTTACAAAACATTAGAGAGGGGGGAGGGCATTTTAAATTGGGGTTTCGAAATGAGGTGGGTGATGGATATGGTTGGCATACTAAAGATAGTCATTCTTACAGCAAACAAACAAAGGCGCATGTCCTCTCGCCCCATACCCTCTCCCATTTTCCGCATGCGCAACTGGAATAGCGAATATTTACGAAATAACCCACAATGGAGCCTATAATACAAGCAGCATATATATCCTTAGCCAAGTTAAGTAACTCGAATGTTGAAGTCGTCAACACACTGAACATAATAGTTGGCCTATATTGAAACCTAAACAGGAAAGACAAACTGAGAGACTGAAAACAAAATCCATTTTTCGTATTGAATTGAGTAGCTGTTAAAACTATTTATCGAAACGATAGAACAATAATGGAGGCATAAGATGTTGACGTATGAGGCCCGACCGTAAGACCCTTAAAGTAACACCTCCCCTGCAAATAATGCTGTTAAACGAAACGTCGGTCATAACCGGTTTACTAAATTCCGCGGGATAATACACCATCCATACCAGGGCGAGTGGGAGTAAACTCGGTAAGACTAAATAATCAAAACTATATCCAATCGTGAATGAGACTTCTGCGCTCGCGCGTTTTAACGTTGCTTATGAGTGTTCCTAGCTTGTGTGAACCAAGCTTAATTGTCAAAAGTTTGAATGTATTCTTGAATAACGTCATTCCTTTTTTTACATGAATTTACTTGATCAAATATTTTCGATGTCGCAGATAAGGCTTGCATACAGTTCGATGGCCCCATTAACAGTGCTTGGTTTCTGTATACCTGGTCTAAGATAACCAATTAACTCTAAGAACTCATCACTACAGTCAGCAGGCGGTACTTTCCCGTAAAGCCCATTGCACATGGCAACATCCTCATCACTTACAGGTGTGCCATAATTCCGCGAACCATATAACTCTGGAGAAAAATAAATGACATCTGGTCGTCCTGAAGGACATTCTCCGTTCCGATTTCTTCTGATCTGGTGAACATTCCACTCTGTAACTGTTCTTTGAATTTCAAATCGGAGCAAGTCTACAAAACAATATTTTAAGCATTCGGTGTGAATTGGATCATGACCATTGTACAGACCTCTGTCTCTTAGGTCCTTAAAGAAGTTTATCCACCAACCGGTACAGTACTTTCGTAGTAACCCCCACCATGCTTCTATCCTTTGGTTTGCGGTACTTTTACCGTACATAAAGCTCTTAACGCCAGCTAGATCATCATTGCAGTCGTAGCGGAAAAAACGTTGCAGAAATTCTAGTGATGTATTTTCAGTGCCCAAGTCACAACGTAAAACCCTGGGACAGTATCCATTACGCTGCAAGCAGTTTAAATAATACCCAGCAATAACGGCTGGATCGTTGTTTGTTGGAGACACGTGTAACCAAAGAACGCGTCGGCTATATCCGTCCACCGCACCATGAATCGCAAAACCAAACGGTTTGAGTTTGTCGTAACCGTCACAGTGCCATAAAAAGTTAGGTCCAGGAGTCGCATACCTCCTTCTTGAAAGCCTGTGACGTTTTCTCCTTTCAACTCCTTCTGGATCTATAGCTTTAATCAATTGTCTGACCGTATCCCTCTTGATATCCAAATTATGGTATCGCTGTAAACGCTTCCACATAGTGCGGTATCCTATATTTTCTCCACTGTTTTGGAATTCTTGCTGGAATGCCGTGGCTATCAAATCCGCTGAAGATTCATGGCCGCGATGAACTCTTCGCTTCAGTTGAAGTCGTACAAGAATTCGTTTTAGTTGTCGAATACACAATCTTATACCATGTACCGTAAAAAGTGTAGCTACTATTTCTTTGTAGCTGTATCCAATATGAAAATAATGACGGATCATTTCATCCCTGTTATCTTGTCCTAAACAGTAAGGAATTGAGGCCGTGGCAACAACAACAAAAAGTACCTTGATCTGAAATAAATAAGATAAACAATAAAGTCTTACTCTTGTCTTTTCCTGGCTAGAACTTTAACCATTTGCATCTGTTGCTGTGGCAATTGAAAGGTTTTGGGAGTTCTCGCTATATCAATAAAAGGGGTGAAGTGAGTGGAAGCGAGTGGAAGCGGATCAGCCGAGGGAAATCTTTAACAATAAATTAAATTCACAAAGTCCAAATGAGTCAGAGATCTATAAAACTGTGTAAAATTAATTAATACTACAAAACTAAATCAACTAAATTATCCATAATTACCTCCATATTCAGATAGATTGCCGGAGTCCGTATGCAAAAATAATATATAACATAATGCAACACGTGGTTCTCAAATAAAGTCTGAAGTCCGAAGACTGAAGTCTGAAGTCTGAAGACTGAAGTCTGAAGTCTGAAGTCTGAAGTCTGAAGTCCGAAGACTGAAGTCTGAAGTCTGAAGTCTGAAGTCTGAAGTCTGAAGTCTGAAGTCTGAAGTCAGAAGTCTGAAGTCCGAAGACTGAAGTCCGAAGTCCGAAGTCCGAAGTCTGAAGTCTGAAGTCTGAAGTCTGAAGTCTGAAGTCTGAAGTCTGAAGTCTGAAGTCTGAAGTCTGAAGTCCGAAGACTGAAGTCTGAAGTCTGAAGTCCGAAGTCTGAAGTCTGAAGTCTGAAGTCTGAAGTCCCTCCAGGGCTTCCGTACAAACCAGCAACTTCTTCTTGCTCTCGCAGCGCTAAGATTCCAGTTGATTAAATTGAAAACATCATACATCTGAGTCAATTAAATCGTCGAAGAAGACATCCAAGGTTTCACCTATATTGGATGTTTCCTTGGCCTGAGGGGGCATGGTTTAATACTTATTACTAAAAAAAATGTACCAGAAATCTTGCGACATTTAACGGCTTGCTCGCAAGAATAAGTCACAAGTATGATGAGGATTGTGACAGATAAATGTCATCATGTCCTTTTCGAACAAAGAGTTTTCTCACCTACCAAAATTTTAGAGTCCTCTTGAGTAGGACCAAAAGGCTTCTTCGTAGTTTTGCTGGATCCCCAAAATTTTTGGTAACTTTGGTAATTGCGTTTGCATCTGTAAACTGGTTGGGTTGACAGATAGTTTTGCAAAATAAACAAACTTTTTGCGTAGTGCAAATGAGTTCTTA
>JAOBRF010336076.1:0-10795 GCA_027575005.1 Sphenopus marsupialis | reverse complement strand
TAAGGAATGTCGAATAATCGCAGCTTACTTGATCACTAAACTAGGAAATTCTGTAGAATGCTTTTACGAATCGAGATAGATAAATAATCACGGAATTTGAGTAAATATTCTAAGTAACACATAACCTTAAGATTATGGTCGTAGTTTTCAACTTCACGAACTGTTGAATTATTATAACTTTGTTGTAGAAAAAGTTCATTAAGCCTGTCTAGTTAGCTAATGATTAGAATCCGGTACGACGAGAAAATTGCTCGTAATATCTAAAAACAGTTTAAAAAAATGTAGATTTTAGTTAGCTTTAGAGACGGGAAGAATAAAAAGCACTGTTGATACAAAAAGGAGACTCGTTGGTGAGTGCCACGTAACACTATTTCTCTGATACACGGCTGAAACACAGAACACAAAAATAAACAAGACACACGAAACACAAAACAGAAAATACCATGGAAAATGCTGGAACGATTTCAATTTCACTCGTTGTTTTATATCATGAAACTCAGTCGTGAATAATAATCATTCGCGTGCATTTTCCATGAAATATTTTATATTTTACTTACTGCAGTTCCAAGAATTCTTTTCAAGTTTGCACAATTGTGATAGGAGATTATTGCCGACTAGCGCCGCTTCTCTGGACTCAGATTCTGTCAAAATAACAGACGTTATACCACGCTGCCAGGCTCTCAAAAACATCAAAGGACTCAACCCATCTACGGTTGTATCCGCAAATGTTCTGGCCTTTACCTCCTGCAAAATAAAACAAGAAAATAAATTGTCCTTCTGAGGCCCTGTCCAAACTAAAACTAAAACGCATACTTTTTTTATCCGTTTTCGGTTTTCGTCCACACTAATACGATCGAAAACGAAGGTATATGTCACCGAAAACGGAGGTTTTTGAAAACGGCTTAGTGTGGACGGGCGAAAACAAAGGTTTTCGAAAACGCTTACTTCGCTGCTCACTTCGAAAATACTCTCAAACAAAGCCTGGTGACGAAAACGAATGTTTTTTTTTTATCCGTTTTCGTGATCTGGTGTTGACGTAAATCTTTTTATAAGTTTTCGAGAAAATGAAAACAGAGGTTTTCGAAAACGTATTAGACAAGTGTAGACATGGCCTAAAAACGATACTAATTATAAGTTACTGTATCATCTGGTAGGCAAACTTGAAAAGTGAAAACCCTTCATATTTGCTTCAGACTTAGCGATTTATAAGTTATAAATGGAACTATCTTTTTTAATTTGTTTTTAAGAAAATACGGAAAAAATAGCAAAAACCGTTGAAAGATCGCTATGACGTCGTCAGCTGCTTGTTGGAAAAGGAGTATTATGGCAGTTTTGCTTTCAATTATCTTAGGTATTCTTGCATTTTAAACATAATGAACGGTAAGCCAATTTAGTTAACGTTTGACAATTAGAAAGCACTTGGCCTGGACCGATATTTTCAAATTTTCAATTCATGTTATCAAAATTCTTCATTTTTGAAACCTTGCCGAAAGTTTTTAAAACTAGACCAAAACCTGACTTGAACAAGTACGGCCATACTACGGGACCAGGAACCAAAATCAGCTCAAGTCAGTGGACCACGGCATTATTGTCGAAAACAAGGAAATGCATAACATTGTTTTGACTTGAGTTCTCTCAATGAATATTAATAACTATAAAGATTTGTGTTGTACTGTACAATCAAGAATTGCTCGTAGAATCCCTCAAGAATTAAAAATAGAAGTCTAACTCAGTCAGTCAATAAAGATTTCTGCTTATTACCGCTGTGCAAACATTTATGGCGATCTGATGCGAACTGACAGAGTCTTGGTTCTTTTAGTCGGGTTCGGCTATGCATATTAATTTTGAATATTGTGAATACCAATATTTAGAATGTTACATTAGTAGTGCAAGATTTCAATGTAAACAAAGTTCAAATGACAAATCAAATCTCATAAAGGTCAAATTCTCATCACAAAAAACGTTATACAATTTAATAAACTTTAATAAATTTTAGAAAACATTATTTACAACATTAAATCTATACTTAAACTGACATCTTTGTTTCAATAGCGTTCGTAGTTTCTTGGTCTTGGAAGGCACTGTAAACTGTCCACCCGACCGCTGTTTATCTTTGGAAAAGTCTCAAATATCGAGTGACTTTTCTTTAGCGGCCGCCTACGTCTTGATTATCAAAAATTCCGAATCTACCTAAATCTTATACAAGTTATGAATGATTTCTTCTGAACACTCTTACGGAACAGCAGAAGCTGCCAGCAGGAAAAGCTACGAAAAAAATGCTCATGTCCATACAAAGAACAAGAAAACATAAATTTCTTTCGATTCCAAACACCGAGTACATGGAAAAATTACGATCAGTCAGATCGGTATGAATTCAATAACTGACCGAACTATGTCGAAAACATGCCGGTTTGTCCAATCCGTTGCCGTTAAATATACGAAACAAAACTTCGTAACTCATCCGATAGAAAAACGATTTTCTTTCGATTAGTAAAAACTGACGACAAACAGAGTTACTCTTACTTACTTACGCACTTACACGACCGATGACATAGAAGCTACTTGCCTGGTTACCGAGGCAGTAGCCACAAAAATTACAAAAACTGGAAAATTTTGCGAAGCTCTCCACAGTTGCGAAATATTCAAATTAGATTTCATCCAAGGCCTGGTACACTGAAAAGTTGGAAAAACTGAAAATTTTGGAAAAAAATTGAAAATTACAAAACCTGAAAAATCTCCTGCATTCCCATACCCCAGAGGCTTTTATATGTAGTAATGTCATAAACGAACAGTAAATTTTCCGAGTTCCTTATACATTGCATATCGACTACCAGCTGAAGAGTGAGTTTAGATCTTGTCGTGATGCTGAAGTTTTTATTTAGTTATACTGAACCAATAATTATCAGCTTGACTTCTGCTACCTCCAATTTTGCTGGCAGTTGCCTTGGATTTTGATGGAACAAAAACATAAACCGGAAAACCGATCTGACCGTAACTGTCGGATAAATAGCGTAGTATGTAGTATCTTAGTATGTCCCAAGCAGTCCGAGCCTTGGGATTGTTATATGCTTTCCCAGTTCAATTTGGATAACCCCCATGTAATTTTATTTTATTGACTGAAGTTTAGTGCTTTATAACTGCAAGTTTAGCAGTAATTGTACGTTTTCTTACCTTTATATCCGTTTCCTTACAAAAACTTTTTATGATCTCAAAATGTGTTGCCACATCCACGCTTGGTTGCTTATAAACACACTTTTCGTCATTAAGCAGTCCAACTAACTCAATCCTTTCAGCACTTTTACGTTTTATTCGAAGTCCTTTGTCCTTCACTAAAGGAAGTCCTTAAAATGTAAAAAAAGCAAATAGTTTATGTTTATAAACTATTATAAGACAATTACAACAGGCAATTACAAATATTCTAATATCGTATCATAAAAGCCTTGTCTTATTGTTATTGATATTATTATCATCATCACCATCATCATCATCATCATCATCATTACTCAACCACAGATCAGATGAGATCACACAACTTGGCTCTAGAATAGATAGAACTATGTCTCTTGAAATCAAGATATCAATTATAGAGTGGAAAGAACGTCCAACCGAAGCAGAGGGTCGAAAGAAAATCGATGCATTTTTTGACCTTTCGTTTTTCTCCATTTCTTCGGTGTTCTTTCCTGCATGGATCCGTAACTGAACCGGTCCAAACTGGTTTGTGGATCCGTAACTGAACTGGTCCAAACTGGTTTGTGGATCCGTAACTGAACTGGTCCAAACTGGTTTGTGAAGGTTTGTCGCATATGCAAGAATATAAAGCCATAAAATCGACATTTTCTGATTTGAAACTCATGAATTTCCGTTTTAAACTGCTTCATAACTGCCGGCGGTTTACAATTTGACCACTAAAACTGCTGACATTACACCATTGCAAATAATTATAAACTAGGAGTAATCATAGATTAGGAAGTGCGTTCGACATGGTTAAGAAGAGGATTATGGCAGTACAGAGAATGAACCTTCAACATTTACAATTGAGTGTTTTTACACATATGGACACTGAGTCAGTTTTAATTGAGACTGCTTGTAATGATTTTGTCTTAGTATTTTGTATTAAGACGAGACCAACTTGAATACGACGGTAGCACGAATCCGAACGACCCTGTTTTTACGAAGTGCAGAAAAAAAAATTAAAAAAACAGCCCAGAATCAAGCAGCACAGCAATTATTAGCTAAACTAAAGGCAGTGTTTAAGTTTATATATGTGTGCTTGCGACTAAAGAGATGACATTCTTCTGACTAGTTGCGTCGCAACTCACGTAAAGTGTGAAAACAATGTTTACGGAAATTGCTTTTAAAATTGACAAACCACAAAAAGCAATTTCAAAACCGTGACGTTTTGCTGTTTTGTAAGTCAGTCGAATTATGGTTTGGTAGCGACAAATTAAGCTCCGGTCTAATTTTCAGTGTATCAAAAGTTAACTATTTTAAGCTTGAGACAACCTTCATAAATTAAATTGATTGATAGGCAAAATAATTGAACTTATTCGGTTGCAAAACTAACATTTATTGCCAAAAGACTAGGGTGAATGCAAATTAAGTGTTATCGAGTTTCAAGCAAAGTCGCTTCTATTCACTTCAAAGTTTCTATTTCTATAACAAGAATTAAACTATTTAACACGCAGTGTCGGGGGTGGAAGCATTCTTGAATCATGAATCACGGCTAAAAAAAGTGAAGGAATCATGAATCACATCATCTCGCAGGATGTGTATCATGAATCATGGACAAAAAATAAAATGAATCATGAATCATGAAGAAATTCTATAAATGAACCACGAATCATTGGTCAAAAAATATCTGGGAATCACGAATTATCATACTGAAAAGATTCCGCTTCCACCGCCGAGCAGTGCTACAGCGTTTGATCTTGTGTGTGTTGAATTCAGAGTTCAGTACAGCACAGATAATTATAGTTTTATTTGTTTGATACCGCGATGATTGAAATGGAATTCTGCCGAATATATTTTAAAACTGAGGCAGTGGCTATTCGTGCGGCACCCGTACGAATAATTATTTCATTTGATATTCGTATGGGAGTCTGAATTTTTCCTTATTTTTCACGATAGTTTTAAACTTTGACAAATCAAAATATTATATGTTAGCTTAGGTTTACGAAGCGCTTTTGGTTGGCTGAGAATAAATAACTAACTCGCTGCATACGGTGCGAGCGACCTATTCGCGACACTTAGAATTTTTTCAGTCGACATTGTAAACAGACTCCCGCACGAATAACTTCATTTGCTTTTCGCACGGGAGTTTGAACTTTCACCAATTACCGATAAAATACCTCAATGATGATAAACCACAACACTGCATATGCCAGTCATACTGTGAATAACACGAGCGATCACGAATTCTGAAACTCCCGTACGAATAGCAAATAAAACTAGGATTAATCATATTAATTGTCGAAGTTCTACACAAATTCGATAAATTCGCCTACGCAATCACCAGATCAACTCGAAAAACGAGTTTCTCAACGTCAGTACAGTAGCCTGCGTAGCAAGCTCGAAGGGAGGGGGGATTGGGGAGACGAAAAATTAAACAATAATTTTTCCACGTGAGTACAGTACAAACAATAACATGCTCCTGAAAAAATCTTCGGGGAGGCTAAATTTGCGTTCAAAAAACCTCAAAAGATTCTGCCTCTATGAACATAGGACACCCACACAACATTAGATATGCGTTCTCCTACGTCGAACGCAAAAATCAAAGAGAGAATATTGCTCCCATTTTACGTCGTGTATTGATGATGCAGGTTTTTTAGTAAATTTTGAAGAGACTTGTTCAATAATTAAGGATAAATAAGCTCTGAATAAAAAAAAACTGCTATCCCGGGTTTTCAACCCTGAAGGAAGCGACGAAATGAAGTAGCGTTGTAAATGCTAAATAAGACTGCTCGAAAAATGCACTAATCACTGTTACTGTCAATGTGCTGGAAAGTGTTACGGTTTTGTTAGCAATTTTATTAGACGCGTATACTAATTACAATTAGTTTAAGCTTCAGTACACGCAGGATTAACACATACATATTAAACCAGTTTACAGACAAGAGCACTACTTACGGCTAAAGTCGGAGTCGTGAAGTGAAAAAAATCCCAGATTTTTCCCTTCAAGAACAATTTCAAGATGTTTCTCATAGAAACTTCTGCCCCATGTAAACCTGTGAGTAGCTGAGTGAAAGATAAAATATAGTTTATAATCTTTAGTCAAGCTTGGCTACGCGCCATTGTATTAGGAGTACACTTCTTTATTCGCATGGTAATACTAGAGATATGACATTGCTAAAGCCAATTTTTACATTGATAGAAAACAAAAATAAAACATCTAACAATACAAAAAAACATAATTTCACAAGCACAACATTATTCCTTATCGAAAAGGGTTTGTACTTCACTTGTGCGTATAGCATTACGTAGCTGAAATATATGTGGGAAATAAACGAATATTGTAACGTGATTTTCTGTTGTCATTTTAGATGTCAATAAACTACTTTCATTAAGATTTATTTTAAAGCATGGTATAGTTTGCCCTTCAATATGAACATTTAAATTATCAAATTGTCATAGGGAAGCTAATTTCTTAAACCAGTTCTTTCGCCTGGTGTTTGAGTCTCACACGGTGGTAACATTTCAGTAGAGTTAATGTGAAGTCAGTTTCTTTGAAAGTGCCAAAATTGCGCTTTCTGTTTTGGTTCCTCCCTGCAAACTCATAGGAAACTTGTTTTTAAGCAATTTATACGATAATAACCGAAGTACGTGAACAAGTAATTATATACTCATAGCATGCACCAACTACCTGTCACTTTTCTAGTTGCATATTTTAAATTTTAATTCTAGAATTTGTAAATTAGTTTTGAAAAGCCCCTAGGGGAAAGCTAATAAATTAAAAAAGAAAAAAAAAAGAAAAAAAAGAAAGGCAAATTACTTTTGGGGTATCAGCTATGGAAGTCATTTTTCATCTGCGTATCTACGAAAACACGTACCGACAACACCAAAGCAAACAAAATTATTTTCAGAAAACGAAGGAATCTTTTTTTTACTTGTGCCGGAAGGCAACGAGTTAAGGATTTGGCTCCGTTTCTTTTTTTTATTTTTTATGTCACGAATTAGCATGCACGCAAGCGCAGTACTGGTGTTTTCAACACGTGAGTTGAAATCCAAAATGGCGGAGAGAAACAAGTACTTCAGCACCCCTCAGCCCCTTCCCCTGACAGTTTTCTGGTAACTCAATCATTCGTGCAAAAATATTTAAGTGTTCGCAAATCAATTAAAAACTTTGAAGGAAATCTACCGAGTTCGGCTCTACAAGCGATATTTGTCGCTTTATTGTTGACTCCTAGGTAATATATGTATTTACCTTTTTCCAAAGATTGAAAACCATGTTTTGTATAAGCACCCCAGATTTCACATCCGTATGTAGAATTGGAACATTATTACCATCGTTTCAAATAATTTGTTGGCATTTTTTGTTGTTTTAACATTTTTGTTGCTTTAACTTTCTTTTTAAGATCAACATAACATGTGAGACCATAAAAAACGCGTAAAGCTTTTCCTTTTGGCTATTTCTGCAAAGTTTCCGGTAGAAGAAATTTAGACTCCTAAATAGGTATATTTGCAGCGAACGAGCAGCAACACTAATCTCGACGGGCTTCCTGTGAATGGAATCTCACTAATCAACTAAAATTTTAGGCCATTCTCAGTAATCAGTTAACCTCATTTACACCCTCTGTTGACGAAACGTTGGAATCAAAGCGAAATAACCGATACGAAGATGTGCAGGAGATGTTTTTTTTTATAAAAACTAGTAGTTCTTAAACAGAATGAAGTACTGTCGGATATCAAAGATTTTAACGTTTGTCATGTTGCAGTTCATTTTCATTCTTCTTTGTTTTTATCGAGGAAAGTTTCTGTAGACATTTTCAACAATCAAATAAAATAATCTTGTGCATATTGTGAAGAATCTTTCTTTACAACACTGTTGATAAATGTATTTTTTGGAGCTCACAAAATATTTGGAAATGGCTAACTTTCATTGGATGTTATTATTTTTCTGGTGGTGCAGCGCACGTCTACAGTAACCCTTTCTTTTGTTCATCATTGAAATCTGAACAGTATTAAACCAATCTCTAATCTATTTAACTCAGTATTGAATTAGTGTCAGAGTTTTACTTTGTCAATCATGTGACAATATGGTAATTTGATATATTAACAATTTACAAATTACGTAATTTGTTTGATCAAGTTTTTGTTCACTATTTTCATTTTGGAAACATAAGGAGCATGTAAATACATGCTGTCTCCGTACTTGTGTTGGAGGATTCTATCAACGACTGATCGCGTCCATGAGTGAACAGCAACGCTTTGGTTACATAAGATGAAAGAGCCATAACAGCACATTGCCTTCCTCTTGAAAGCTCGTTAAATCTTTTCGATGCCTGATGGATGCTTCCTTGCACTGAATTTGATGCATAATTCATACCTAATCTGCCTTGCCACGAGCTTGAAATAACCGCCTCAAAGACAAAAGTAGCTCAATGAAAAGTCAAGCCGCTTACGGCACTGCGACGGAAAGTCTAGAGAATCATGTGCGTCTTTCATATATCCAAGAACCTGATTGGCTGGCTGCTTCACCAGATTGTGCAAGCAATTCGCAATTCTTACGAAGACGCTGATTTGCTTCAAGTGGTCGAACCAGACATATATAGCAACAGAAAGGAAAAGCCGACTATTCTCCCAGAATATGAGTCGCTGACGTCACTAACCGCTCCGTCAGCAATAAATTGTTGAAGCCTTATAAATAAACTTTGACTTGCTTGAAACAATTTGTGAATTTGTAAATTAACACGGGTGAAAGTTATGGCATCAACAGAGAAAAATTATTGTGGTCGGTCTTGATTAAGGTCATTTGATACATTATTGAGATTGATTTTGTTGAATAAACATTTCAAGGATTTCGTCCAATGAATTATGCATTTAGTCTACATTAGAAATGGAACGTTTGGATAAATATAAAAACTCAACTATTTGTAACTGAAATATAAAAACGTACTGATATTATTGATACTATAATGCAACTCTTGAAACTTGTTATTGTTGAACAAAAACAATTTGTTTGTTCAACTTTGTAAAATTATAGATCAAAGTTAATGTATCAACAGAGCAAAGAAGGTGAGTTAAGGTCTGGGTCAGGCCTAAAATACCATAAATGTATTTTGGACACATGGTAGAGATCAATAAGTTAATTGGAATTTTTTCAGCTGTTTTGTTTGTAATTAGGGTGTCATGTGAACAGTAGCGTACTATTTACAGCTAGAATAATTAATCAAAAAAAGGGTAAAAAATCCAAAATCCAAATTTTAGATTAAAAAGTTAAGGATCGTAATGCAACTCTTGAAACTTTTCATGGTTCAATAGAAATGATTTGTTTGTTGGTAAAATTATAGGTCAAAGTTAACGTATCGACAGAGCAAAGAAGGTCTTCTGTAAGGTCCTTGATAAATACTTCAGATTCATTTTGTTGATTCTATATTTCAACTATTTTAACCAATGAATTATGGAAACAAGTTAGAGGGACTTTTTCTTCATCATGTTGAAGACCACTTTGTTACAGTACTGGGTGACACATCTTTTCTTATTGAGGATTAGCTTGCAAGTCTGGCACTTGACAAGGTTGGGATTCTGTGGATGGTCCTGAATTTTCTTCAAACAGGTAGAACAAGCAGAATATGACGTTATTTGTGAAACGCCATAGATTTCCGTTTTATTTGTTATTGTGGTGGATGGTAGTTCTTCTGGTGCTTGCAAATTTGAAAATGGTGTTGTGTCAGAAATGTGGTAGTCAGTTTGCGTGGTGACCACTGTCAGCTTTAAGACATATAGTTTTGAATTTATAAGTTTTATCATTTTCACATTTTTGGACAAAGTCTTCCCACATAACCAACTTTATTCTGCCTGTGGAATCTGTCAGTTGACATTCTTGCAGTGATATGATTTGTTTTGTAGCTTTCTTTATAACTTCTTTTTTTGGCTGTATGTTGGTAACCAAGGCTGTGATTGAAAGGAGCTGGCCAGGCCTAAACATATTTAGGTTGCCATTTTTGACTTCTATGGCTGATTTCACGGGGGACTTTGACTGAGCTGCATTGTTGAATTTCTTTACAACTGTTGCACTAGTATCAAAGCTCACAGCCCGTACAATTCCTTTGTTAAATTGGATATATTATTAAATTTCTCTATTTAAACGATTGACAATGTTTTCAAAAGATTACTAACCTGGTTTGATGTATCCTTCCTTTTTTTCTTGTTGTTCGTCTTCTAGTTATAATCTTATCCATTGTCGCATTACCTCATCTGACATTTTCACACGTTATAAACATAAATTTTGCTGAGCAAACGCTTTCTCTTTCAGATGAAAATAGCTGAGCAAAGCTTATTGTCGTTGTAACGTAACACAATATGACATCCAGTTTTGTAAGTTACGATAAGAAAAGATTATTTATAAGACTTCAACAAATTACTTTTATAAAAAACCGTCTCCTGTACATCTTCGTATAGGTTATTTCGCTTTGGTTGCCAACGTTTCGTTAAAGAGTCACGGTCAACCGCGAAGCTTTGCGAGGCGAGGACGCCATTTTGTCGCAGTTGATAATTCAAATATAAATATCGTTTATCGAAATCTGACAAAAATCGTTTCCATCCTGCGTTTGTATCTTAATTTCTTAGTAATTTTAAT
>JAOBRF010334965.1:0-10796 GCA_027575005.1 Sphenopus marsupialis | reverse complement strand
GTAGTAGTAGTAGTACAGTAGTAGTAGTAGTAGTAGTAGTAGTAGTAGTAGTAGTAGTAGTAGTAGTAGTAGTAGTACTAGACGTTTTAAAATAATTTAAAAATTAAAGCAATGCAACAATGAATTTAATTAAATATTCATCGAAATTAATTATACCTTCAGATCCGGTAATAATGCCAAAGGGCTTGAAGCTGACGTGCAACAATTTGTGCTTGGAGTATATACAATAAAATGGTATATTAACATCAAAGCTCCTCGTAACCACATTCTGGATTGCTAACTTCTCTGCTTTGACAACATTGTCAAACCTTATTGTGTCACCTGTTTCATTGTATGTTGTCCAACAGCCACTCAGCGAGGTGCGCAAGGAGATGTGGGTACTATTAGATGACGCGCGGCAGCCCTGGTAACTAAGGTGTAGGTACGAGGGATCAAAGTTCTTAAAGTGAACACGCTCCAGATCAACTTGCATGAATTCCTCGTTGCATGTAACTTCAATTCCAGGCTCTAAGTGAACAAATAAAACAAGTATTATCAAGGGTTATCAAATACTATAAAATAACCAATTTAAAGTGCGCTGTGATTCAAATAACTTTAGTTTACTAGCATAATAAACCACTTAGGATGACACTATCTATAAGAGGCGGACAGATTGGTCACGCTTTCACCTCGACTTGTCAACGACCAAATTATTTTATTTAAATTTAAACCAATGGAAATTTTTGCTTTCTGGACAATGGGAATTTTATTTTCGATTAAAGTGTTCACAGTGCCTTAATTGTTTCAACCTCGCCTCTATGCCTGTGCAGCCGACTCACACTCGCGGCTTTGATGTTCACTTGATACTTATCGCATTCAAGTTCTTATGAAAATGACTTTCAGTACTAAAATGACGTTTTTGAGTTTTACAGACCTGTTTCAGCATTTGCAAATGCCTTCTTCACTGTATGAGGGAGTAATGCAACCGTTACGGTATTTAACTTTGATAATAACACTAGCTATAGAATTTCTACAATGACAACTTAAGAGAAATACAAAAGAGTTAAAGATTTGCGCGTTTAATTTGTTTTTTGAGAGATGTTTTTTCTTTTTGTAACAGTTTTATAACTCGCATTCCACTGAAGATGGCATTTGCAAATGCCGAAACATGTTTGTAAAACTCAAAACCGTCATTTCAGTACTGAAATTCATTGTTAATTTCCTGCTACTGAGACCTTTTATAAAAAAAAAGCAAGGAAGAGATAATTGTTTTCCTTCTAAAAATGTCAGCAGTCAGGAACGTTTCTTACTTTGATTCAACAACAACAATATCACATTTTTAGGGAATGTATATAAAACACGTTTACAGTGAGGACACTCGAACCATGAACACTTGGCTTTATTTTGGCTTTGATTTTTTTATCTTTCTACTGCCTTAAATCTCTAAAAAGTAGGTTTGAACTGGAAGATACTGACTGATCAAAATAAAATGTATTTCTAACTGATTTACACAGGGAATGTAGGTTAAAAAAAGAGTGAAAAAGCACAAATTGTTCACGGTTGGAGTGCCCTCACTGTAAGAGCATTTTATATTGCCTCTCCCAAGCAGGACTTCGTGAGCAAAGAAATCGCCGATAAAGCTGGTTCTAGATCTTTTCCCGATTTTAGAAGGCCTTTAGTTATCTAGGGTTTATGACGGAAACCACTTTTAAGCGTTTTTGTTCCTAATAGAAACACATCTTTTGTTTGTGAGTGTCATTTTCTTTAAGAGGATTATCTATTGGCGCTGGAACGGTCATTATTTTGGAATATGTCTTTCCATTCACACTGTTCAAGCTCTAGTCTGAATTTATTCAAATTTTCCTTCAAATAAAATGAATTTGAACTTGAGCTTGATTTTCAAAATAGTGGAGTAAAAAATTAACAGTAGCGTGTGGTTGACGCAATGACAAAATCTTTTCCTACCACAGGGTTCCTGTATCAAACCCTAGCTCTGCCGTGAGCATTTGTGCGACTTTCCACATTAACTCAGCTGTTTATTGTTTCGAAGGTGGCAAAATGGCCACCAGTTTCTACTGAGGGCTAACCTGCGACAGATTAGTGTCCCGTCTGGAGAGACGCAATTGCTCTCATCCGTTTAACACTACGAAAACCGGAGATAAGTTCCAATGAGCTTCTTCAGCTCCTAGAATTTAGGAGGATTTAGGAGGATTTAGTTTAGGATTTTGTTAAGGGAGTTAGTTAAGGATTTATTTGCTGAGTAAGGAATTAGTTCTGACTAGAACAACTAGATTTTACACGATTGCCTTGCTATGTGAGCTGATGACAAGTTTATGTTTTTTTTTAAATACCAGGTGTCCGGAAAGGACTCACCAGAACATGTTTTGTTGTCCGAGCTAATGGTCTGCCCTTCCCTGCAAAAGCAGTAATAGGAACCAGGAACATTTTTACAATGATGACTGCATCCGCCATTGTTTACCTGACACTCATCGATGTCTGCAATTTATAGATAACATTTGAAGTTTTGATTACACTCCGCCTTGTGAAGATGTTACTGGTTCATAAGTTAAAATGTTTTTTTTTTAAAAAAGTAGAAAAAAGGGGAAAAGAAACCGTTAAAAAAGAGACAACAATAAAAACAACAATACTTGCACAAAGAGTTCTTTATTTGCACACACACAAAGAGTTCTTTATTTGCACACACACACAAAGAGTTCTTTATTTGCACACACACACACAAAGAGTTCTTTATATGCACACACACAAAGAATTCTTTATTTGCACACACACAAAAATAGAAAAAGAAGAAAAGAAAACCGTCAAAAACTGAGACTACAGCAACAACAACAACAGCAGCAGCAACAACAACAACAACAACAATAACAATAACAGTTCTTTATTTGCACACACAGTTCTTTGTTTGCACACACACAGCTAATCAAGACACGTGGTAAATGATGAAAATGAAGAAAACACCCACATACAAACATAACTTTAGCTCATGACTACAATATCCATAACAATTAGTTAAACGTTTTCTTGAAATTTAAAGTGTACTAATAAAAAAACTGAGATAGTTCTACCACAGTCGGTAGCCAGGAGCGAGTTGCGGGATTATGAAACCATTCCCCGCCCACGCTTTTTTGCCTCTCCCCTCCCTGCACCTTTCTTCCTCTTCCTCACCAACACGCAGATGAATAAAATATAATCTGGTATTATTAAAACAAATTTACAACACTGTGCCAAAAACAGAGCAAATCGAAAGTAACAGTTCCGCATACACGGTAAAAAAAATTTAACTCGTTATTTCTCATGAAAATGAATTGAAAATAACGTTTCCCATATATAATGACTAAAGCAACGATGTGTTACAAATTTAAACCTTAAAAAATCTTTACAATTTAAACTCTTCACTAATTCAGAATAAAACAAAATAATGTTTCTTAACTTTAAACATATTTTCATCTGAATTTGGTTTAAGAGTACAAGCTTGTTTGGTCAATTATAACAGTTTGAACAAGAGGTTACAGGTAGCTTTTACTCGTGCTGGCTTGCTACATTTTTGTAAATCACTCCATTTGGCTTCCCTATGCGATACCCGTCACACACATTAGTTCAAGATTGATTAAACACAAATTAAGTATAACAGTTTGAAGAAAAGGCTACAATTGTTGTTGAATAGTAACCAAGCCTTTACGTGCATAACCCCGGTGCCAACGATAAAATATAATGTTGATCTTGAGATGGTCGACAACTCATGACAATGATTTAAATGGTATTCGTAAATCAAAACGATTTGTTTTAAATAACACAGAGGCTATGCATAATAATGCTTAATTCTGAACGCACGTGTTTGAAGGAAACTTATTTCATTCGTCTCTTTATCAATTTCAATTGTTATTATCTTACCCTCGCAAGTTTTGCCATCAGGTTCGAGTTTGTATCCTGCGTGGCATCTGCAGAAATAACTGCCAGCGGTATTCACACATTGATGTTCGCAGTTTGCCGGCAGATGAAGAACAAATGGACTGTAAACGGCGGAAGCGCTGGGTGCAAGGGACTGAACGGGAGTTGGAGTGATTTGCATCTGCACTGGTGTCGAGCTTGGATGTACAACTGGCGAGGGGACTGCAAACCAAAGAGATATTTTTCTTGTCTTCAACAGAAATTGCGAGTTACAAATGACCCAGCACAAAATATAATAAAATGATTAAAAAAAAGAAAAAGCCATGTAATCTAAATACATACTAATTAAACTAAATATTGGAAACAGTTGTAGGGTCTAATAGACTAATTTGAAGTATCTTACATTCATCTTTAACTGTCAGATAAACAAAAAAATTGAGCGAATTTCTTTTTTACTAACGAATGGCAAGGATGCTTAACATTAATGTAAATTTTTCACCTGAACGACAATGTACAGTTTCTGTTCACTGTTACAACAGGTTTTAGTAGAAATCTGTGACTATCTATTGCAAATGCTGTAATCTGATTGGCTACACACTCGCTATCTATCAGGTGTAGATAGTGTCTTTGAAATGTAAACAAACAATCCAATATGGTGTCCATACTACCAGGTTTTCCAACAATTTGAAACTTCTAATTAACAAAACTGTTCCAGATAACCCAAAGGAAGCAAAACATTTTATATGGTGCATCAAAGTAAGAAAAAAATGATTTGAAACAGTATCTAACAACTTTCATTCAAAAGACAGTCGACCACGCAGCTGTCTCACCAACATCCATTGTTTAAACTCAGTAAACTAAAATATTCTTTGTCAATTAAAATATTCGCTCCAAATTTCTATCGGCTGCGCCCTCGTTATTTCTTATCAGCCGATAGAAGTTTCGAGCTCTTTTCCTAATTGTTAGATTTAATTAGCCTTTATTGTGCGAAATTTGCTGCAGAAAAGTATGGACGCCTGTCTGTAAACATGCATCAAACAAACCTGGTAGAAATTCATTTTTTTTAGGTTGATAAACTATCACACTTACCATCGCTTACAACTACCTGTCCTCACTCGTGACAGAAAACTAAAGCATGTTCTGCCGGCCAATCAAAATTCAAATTTTTGACAATCAAACTTCAAAGTTTAATCAAAAGTTTAATCAAAAATGCCTGGAACATTACTTGGGTTCGTAAACCGCTTGACAGTAATACACCTTGTTTAAAATTTCAACCTAGCTTATTTAATGAAAACGCCCTGTCTTGCCAAACGGCAGATAAATCAAATACAATTATTTGCGTTACTGGCGTCAAATATCCAAGATTTGATCGGGAAAACTTTGAAGTTTGATTGTCAAAACTTTTAATTTTGATTGGCTGGTACAACAGGTTTTTGTCACGCGTGTGGACAGGTAGTTCAAAGCGACGGTAAGACAATTTATTTGATTTCGTGTCACAAAGAGTTTGAGAATATTGTGACAAGGATACCATATGGTAACAGGAGTCGTGGTACCAAATTGATAAACTACCTCGATAATCCACCACGGCAAGTTATAATCAGCTTGGGGTCGATTTTCGCTGAAGGAGGAAAACCGGAGTACCCGGTACCCTCAGAGTCAGAATATGATTCATGCACTAAATTTCAGCCCACGTGCGGAGCCCGGGAGTCGATCCCGGGTCGTAGAGGTGGGAGCCGCGAATGATGAACGCTACGCCAAACTAACTCCGTTTTTTATGAGTGTCAAAAACACTTACCACTATAAACAGTCGAGTAATAAATATTAAATCCTGTATAAGAAACCGAATGGTCGGAGTGAAAGTGAAGAATCAGATGTCGTCCCGAGGAATATAGAACAGGAAGTAAACTGTTCCCACAGTAGCGAGCAATCCGACTATGGTGAAGGCTCCACCCGTCTATAATGTCAAGATAGTCATATGGACAACTTTCCAGATTGAAGCTCATGAACTGCAACCTCACATATCCGTAGGAAAGGGTAATGTTCCATATACAGTCGTGGTTTAATCCGTAATTGTATGGGTGGTTTGGACTTCTGATGTACCCATGGGATGACGTAAGCAGCTGATAACAACCTGGTGAGGTAGTCGCGCTTAGTTTCTTTCATCATTTCAACATAATTTCACATTTCGAAAGATATTTTTAAAAATGTTTAATATGAATCATTTGTAATGACATGGGGTAAATGTTTTGTCCTTCCAACGCTAAGCAAATACGGGGGGTTCAGTGTTGCTAGGTCTCTGTGACATATGTGAAGAATAGTAAACTATTGATCGGTTGGCTGAAATATAAAGCCGGTTAATCTTTTACGAGCCTAAGTGACCCATTGGAGCCGGTGGTTATCTCCGCTTCTATAGTATTAAGCGGATAAGAGTCACTGGCTCCCTCGCAGGTTAAACCTCAGTCCACCAGAAACTGTTGCTCATTTTACCGACCTTGCAATAATGCCAAGTTGATAAAAACTTTGGCTGAATGAAATGTTTATCGCTCGGTGGAGCCGGGGTATGGCCCAGAACCTTGTGGCTAGAATGCAGAGATCTTACCACTGAGCCAAGCACGCCGTAGTTTGTTATGAGATACCAGGATGGATTAAGTTAGATCGATAATGATAGAATAGCTTTAAGGTGCTATTGATCATGCTTTTTAAAGCTACTTTCTTAAATGTAAAACTTATGTCCTTTTTTCATTTATTTCTGATTAACAACGAGGCAACTTTTAGTCATCTCAGATTAGATAAAAACTCGGTTCAGAAAACAAATATCAAACAAGAGTGGAGGAAATTCTACAGTAAATTATTACGGTTCTTCTACCTTGCTGCCCTGATCCTGCAACAGCGGATGACTGCGATATCATTACTGATGATGGTGCTACTTGGGTGGTGTTTTCTGAGTGAAAATGACATAAATGTGTCAGAAACAATAGTTTCAAAAATCAGCGAGGAAAACCATATTAAATCAACATGAAGTTCCCGTGAATTCACATCCACTATCAGAGAAAACTCACAAGTGTCTATGTAAACACAAATGTAGTTCTTAGCAATACACGTGATTGCATACGTTAATGGTGATTGCATCGACAACGCCTGGGTGAACGTACAGTTAAAGTAAATAATTTTAAATTTGTGGATATTGAAAAGAATCTTACCTCCATTGTCGCCACAGTAACGTAGATAGCACACTGGAGTTCTGGTAAGGTGGTAGACGTTGAACCCGCTGCAGTTTCGCACTCTGATACTTGTAGACCATCTGCAGCAATTGCTTAACCAATGAAAACAAACTGTCCTCAGGACGACTTCGTAAAGTCCTGTTGGAAGACCACCAGAAAGCCATCCAGGAGCATGAGTTCCACATCTGTTTGGTGGAACGCAACTTGTGGGCATGTTATTTCCAGAAAGCGGGTCAAAACGGTACCAAGCAGAATTTAGGTTGCTGTCACAGAGTAGGGGCGAGTTACGTTGGGAAACGGCTCGGTCGGATTCATTCAACCACGTGTAGTTTCGGCACTCGAACGGTTCTGTAATGACGAACGTATATAAAATTATAAGATGAACATGTTTTTTTTAATTATTGCAAAACGTAGCAGTCTGTGAAGTGGAACTACAAGTACTTGGTTTTGCATCAGTTATATTAATGAAGAACTCTACTTTTCTATTTCCGACCATCTTAGGTTTTGGATTCGAAATTAAAAGACCGTGTAGCGGAATTAAATGTAGCGACGGAAAAAACTGCCATTGGCACCTTTTTCTAAGCAGAAAGGGAAGTTTAATGGAATTTTCTGAACATGTAGTTCCCTTGAACTCACATCCATTATCAGAAAAAACTCACAAGTGTCTAAGTAAACACAAATGTAGTTCTTAGCAATACACATGATTGCATACGTTTATGGTGATCGCATCAACTACTCCTGAGTGCACATACAGTTAAAGTCAATAATTTTAATTTTGTGAACAAGGAAGGGGTCTTACCTCGATTGTCACCGCAATAGCGTAGACTGCACGTTGGAGGTCGGGTAAGGTTGTAGACGTTGAACCCGCCGCAGTTTCGCACTGTGACACTTCTAGACCAATAGCAGCAATTGTTTGACCAGTGAAAACAAACTGTCCTCGGGACGACATCGTAAAGTCTTGTTGGAAGACCACCAGAAAGCCACCCAGGAGCATGAGTTCCACAGCTGTTTGATGGAACGCAACTTGTGGGCATGTTATTTCCAGGAAGTGGGCCAAAACGGTACCAAGCAGGATTTAGGTTGCTGTCACAGAGTACGGGTGAGTAACGTTGGGACAAGGCTCGGTCGGATTCGTTCAACCACGTGTAGTCTCGACACTCAATCGGTTCTGTAATGACGAACGTTTGTATTATAAAATGTGCATAAGAGACCGCTTTCGTGTTAACGAGTTAGAAATGTTTATATAAAATAAATATATCTTGTTAGACAGTTTATTAAGTAGTATGGCTGGGTTTTTTACGAGTCTTACAGTATTTTGACAAGCCCGAAAAAAATTATTTCTGGAGTACAAACATCGCTCAAAATGTACAATATATAGAGATTTCTTTACGGAAAGTGCTGACGTAAGGGATTTCCGCACGAGTTGGTGATGAATCTAAAAAGGAACGAGCTAAGCTTTGCAAATTTCAGATTCAAAACCACTTAGTGTGTATCCCGTACGTCAGAACTTTCCATGATGACGTTTGTTTGTTATCTACATACTGATATTTTCCAGAGTTTGTTCGACTGTTTTTGACTTCAATACATTTTCTTGATTGTTCAAAAGCTACGTCTTCGATTATACTGACAGGATATAATTGCATGCTTTTAGCTGTCTATTGAAACTTAAAAATAGACCTCGAAAATTTGCGGATGTTTCGAAGTCTTTGCAGTTTTTTCGCTTGACACTAAAAAGGATGAATTTGCAGAGGTATTCGTTCAATTCTTTAGTATCAATCTCCTCAAGTGCGGCCAAATACTACTGTACTGTGTTTCACCGTAATATAAGGCTTAGATAGGGCTCAATAATACCAAATGTGAGGGATATACAGTATGACACAACAAACGGCTCGGTCCAAGGCTATTGAAGCATATAACTAAGTTTGTTGTTCATTAGTATGAAATATAAGTTTTTGTTGTTGTTGTATTGGACCTCATGTGGTCAGAGTAGTAACGGGTGAAAAGAGTTATCCTTAAAGTGAATGTCCCGCCTTATAGACAAATCTAATCTATATTTAGACGCCGCCTTCTGTGGTCAGAGTAGTAAAGGGAGTTGTGACGTCAGAACGTTTGAGTTCAGCGTTAATTGTTTTAATATGTTTTGACACTATCTGACTCGTATTTTACAACTTTGACCGTTCGGCGGTCCTGGTTTATAATGTTTTTCTCCAAGCTTCGAAATTCCGACTCTCTTGCAACCATTATGTTGTTTGTAAACCCAACTGACGTCATCTGCCCACAAGACCTTTGGAGCAAGGGATGCGGGGCTCCAATAACTTTGTCATGAAAAGTCTCAGTTTTAAAATAATTTTCGAATTTGGAATATTTCTTAGGCTCTGTCAGGTTTGCAAATTTTTCAATGTAATCTGTGTTTTTGTAGATCGATCTAGATTGTTACAGTGTCATTTTGCAAAACTGTTAACAAAAAAGATGCTTCGTTGCCAAACTGTCTAAAATTGAGTGGCTGCGGTGCTGTGCTCCGAGGTTATATATGGATCGTGTTCTTGGGCAAAGCTGCTTCGGCCCGACCTCGTTGAGCTGCGCCCGCTTCGAGAAAGGGTGATTAACAAGACCCACCCCCGTTTTTTTTAGGGCAATGTTTTTGGCCAAACATCCAGGGCCCGCTTATTAGGTTTTCAAATATTTTCCGGTCCGAGTTACAATTTTAACCCACATTTCTGCTTCCAACCCTTTGAAGATTGATTCGGGCTGTAACTCTGGAGTTTAGACTTTGTTTCCTTAGAAAATCTGAACATTACTTTTTCTGCGGGGTAAATCTTTCTTTGGTGAAGTAAATACTCTTTGAAGTTCAGGTTACCCCGGTGTTAAAATTCACCCAAGTCTAAACAACCTAGCCCAGGAAGTTACTGGATGGTAGTACACGGCTTCGAGCGAGTGTTGCCTGTGTTAAAAAGTGAATAGCGAATGGGCATGAAGATGTCTTAAGTTTTCATCCAATTGTTCAACGAGCTCGTTGTTTTTTAAGCGCTGTTTAGTAAATTCTATTTATCTCCTTTGTTTGATAGACTGACAAAAGAGTAGATACAACACTTGCCTTGGACTATTGACCCCAAAAATCGTTTTTTTTTTCTTATTTAGACATCAGATGAATTCGAGATTCTGTGTGAAATCAGAATCGGTAAAAGTAACTTTTCCAAGTGATTATAATAAGATCATTTTTATGGAAGTTTCTATTTAATTTTAAACGTTGTTACCTGATTGGTTAACCGACACTGATGAGCTCATTACTTGTGCTGAAGGAGTTGAAGCCACTTGGATCGACGATGAGACTGTGTGACAATAAATATAGAACAACGTAAGAAGGCAAAATCGATTTTTAAAGTTTAATGACACATAATCCACATTTTTCAGATAAAAGTCGAACTCAAAAGACCTAGCCCTCAATAACAAATCCTAAAAGTTTTCAATTCGATTCTGACTTTTAGTTTTCGAGAAAATCAAGTTTAAAGACGTGCTTCAATCTTCGGAAGGTGCTCGGGTCATCTTCGGGTCGAAGGCTGTAATGGTGTACAAGTGGTTTTCAATGCTCGGTCGTTTTTTTTTTTTTAATTCCTTCTATGACTGCTGTAACAACTCGACTACTTAGCTCGCCTCGTGTGTTTTCATCCGGGCCCTAACGTATGCCCATAT
>JAOBRF010334964.1:0-17825 GCA_027575005.1 Sphenopus marsupialis | reverse complement strand
TTAGCTATAGACCCTTGGCTGAGGTACTTGACTCGATTAGTTTTAACTATTATCAAGTACCTTGCGCTCTTTTCAAAGAGTAACTTATAAGACATAAATTAGTTGAATGTAATGTAACAATCTCGAGTGCTAAATAAAGTGTTGTTGTTGTTTTAAACAAAGTCAAGAAAACTGTTGAATAGAACAGCCCAAAAAACGTCTGACAACAGGACGATAGCAAGAACAGAATAAAATTTTCTGATCTGTGACTGTAATTGTTGCCGCACAAACAACCACTAGTTCTTGTAGGCCTTCTGGAAGCGGAACTTCACATATAGATTTAAAAATCCCAGTTTTTAGGGCAATCAGTACTCCCCCGCCGCGTTTCTTGTTTCGGTCCTTCCTGTAGATTGTATATCCGTTATGGAGAACCTCACTACTGTCAATGGTGTCTTTGGTCATGTTTCGTTCACATACAGTGTCCGCGTCTTTTGGATAAACCAGATCTTGAAATCGATGTAGATTGTACACAAGTTTAGTTAGTTTATCTGATTCTTGAATCTTCTGAAAGCTGTTAAGACTCTGGGCATTTGCAACTATGCACTTCAGGTCGCGATAACTATATTTATGCGATGGTAAACTTGGACTGTGTGAGGTTCGTGCAGAAGCTGACGCAATGTTCTGATTGCTATTTCGAACTCTTGATTTGTTCTTTGAAGTTGTTGGTCCAGGGATGGGTTCTACATCGAGAGATATAGTAATATCTTTTCTGTAGGTCGGCAAACTGATATAGATTTGGCCATGTTTCTGCCATGCACAAATCGAGCGAGTTACTAAAAAACAAGCTCGGACACTTTTCTTGCGGAAGTTTGATTGCTTGCAGTAATTCCTAGTGTGTATGGCCGACTTGTAGTTAAGGTTGATTGCAGTAAAGATCAAACAGAGTAGTATAAAGCTGCAAACAAGCGAGAGTGCGAGAGAGCGACCGCCATCACGATGTCCATAGGCTTTGCCAGGTTGAGCTTTTAGCTAGAAGCTGACTTTTACCTTCTAATGTTTAAGATTCTTTTTAAACCTTACATAAAGTTTCCTTTGATAAAGAATCCCAATTTCAACGGCAACTTAATGCT
This sequence comes from Sphenopus marsupialis, assembly GCA_027575005.1. NCBI lineage: Eukaryota > Metazoa > Cnidaria > Anthozoa > Zoantharia > Sphenopidae > Sphenopus > Sphenopus marsupialis. The sequence goes on along the minus strand of JAOBRF010334964.1, from coordinate 16,716 downwards.
TTAAATCTGTTGCGTCAGTCTATATTACGGCTCAGCCGAGTGATAAACATTTGTATGACGTTCTTTTCCACCAATGTTGACTTCCAGCTTTTGCTGGGGGCTAACTTCCAATGGACTAGTGTCCCATCCAGGGGGAGCTAATGACTTTCATCTAGCTCCTTAATAATACAATAACTAGAAATAGATACCGGTTCCAATATGTGCCACTAGGTTTGTAAAGGATCTAGCTTACACACAGTAGGCATCGTTTTTTTACTGTATCTTGATTTGAATTTATCCTTTAGAAAGTGAAGACGCGGATAATTACATGTTTACTATAAAAAATATATAGGCCACAATCGATGCAATACCAGGAACACCTGCAGTCATCTCTGTTTACCGGAGCCTGGTGGTTCAATCTGTGCATGTCCAGATGGTTTTTTCCTATCCAACGACCAAAAATCCTGTCTAAAAGGTGAGAAGCTCTGTTCTTATCTTTCTATTTTGCATATGGAATTAGATATCAAAATGATTATAATTATAGCAGTGAAAATTGTTAATATTAAAATTGTAATCAGGCATGATTAAAGATGATGTAAAAGTAGGGTTTGTCTCTGATTTAAAGTTTTGCTAAAAGACGTTTTGGGCCAAAATCTTGGCTCTTCCTCAGTTTGTGAATTAAAACTACTTAATGCGAGCAATTTTGACTGAAACAGTATTGAATAAAAACGTTAGCTATTGTTTAAATAAGTAATCCGTTAATGTTTGGAAAAATAAAAACTTGAGCAATGAGCACATTAACATTCTGGACATTTACAAATCGTTTATGCAAACAATAGCAATTGTTTTTATTCGGTACTGTTTTGGCGAAGTTGTTCGCATACTGTTTATACGCAGTAATCGCTGACTACGTCAGTGATTGGCCTGATGTATTTGAGGTATATTTGTTTTCTTTACTTTACTAACGTTTAATTTCTGTTACTATGCTTACTTAGTGGGTGCCTCCGCCTAAATTGTTTTAGAATTGTACAGGATTTGATGGAGCCAAAACCAATTGCACACAGTTTAGGTTTCCTGTTGATGATTAGTAACTGTTTTGCTATTTATTTTCAACGGCATATAAAGTTATAGTTTGTCTGTTCAGATTTCGATATACGTAAAAACGTAAACGCGAGTAGGTTAAGTATAAAGGTAGGGTGGACGTCGAGAAATAAACTAGGTATGATGATAATAATCATAAGACGAAAAGGTATGATTACGTAAGGAAAGGGAAAATAAAGTTAAATACGGTTTACAGCTTGACTACAAAATTAATTATGACAGCATCTGCGAGTTCTTTTGGTTGTTTTGTCTCTTATTCTTGGAATACCAAAAGGTTTGACGATTTAACCTTTGTTTCTTGTTCACGAACCGTTTTGGTAAAGAAAAATACGATAATCATAACGAATTTTTCACCTTAAGGACTTTTCAGGCTCTATCTTCCTAGCTGGGTACATTCTAACGTAACGAAAAATCGGTGTATAAGTAAGGTTTCAAAACAGAATTGACGTAAAATTATCCTCAAAGTAAACTTTACAGTTTGCATATCATTTCCTTCTTTCTTATTCCATTTAGCTTTTGAGATGCCAGAATTCTCCATGGTTGTACAGAAGCATTCCAAAGTTCTTACCCTTCTTTTACCCGATGGTCGCTCGTCACTGTTACAATTGGCTCCTGAGGGCGAAACAATCGTCGCTGCTGATTACAACCCTATTGGAAGAAATTTCATTTTTGCTCGCAAGCGCCAGAACGATGGACGTATTGAAATCATTTTCTTTCTTAATTCTCGAACTATTTTAGAAACAATTTTCTCATGTAATGTTCTGAGTCCCGAGAGTCTAGCTGTGGACTGGAGAGGTGAAAACGTATACTGGTTGAACTCACAAAAGGGAACCATAGAGGTTATTCGCATAAAAGGAAAAATGAGAATGGTGCTGCACAATGATCTTGATACCCCAAAAGCATTAGCACTCCAACCGGACTTGGGGTGAGTATTAACTTCTGAACTTAAGGTAGATCTTACTCTACCTCTTCCTTCCGTTCTACCTCCACCTTTATATCATCTACATACAAAATTATGTCCACATCTACATCTACATCAATATCTATACATCTACATCTATATCTGCTTTCACAAGTATATGCTGTTTTAAAAATACGGCATACTTTTGCTTGTTTTGTTGATTTGAATTTCGTTTCTTTTGTCATAAACCCTTTCTGGGCTGAAGCTCCTTATTCAGTTTCGAGGGTTAAAGTAAATTTCTCCTTCATTACTAATTTGTGTCGCTGAAAGAAGGTATGGGGGGAATCATTTTGACCACCGCCCCCTTTCGATTTTTAGGGGACAAAAAACGTGCTGTTTTACCGAATGTCAAAAGCTTCCACACAACTGTTTTTTTATTAATGACACATCTTTTAAGCCTATTTAAGAGACGTCCCAGCTGATGACGTCATCACAGAAAATCACGAAACTCCCCGTTTGCTTTTAAAATTGATGCTCTGCTTGAAAAAATGGCTGGAGCGTAATTATTTTTGTCTATGTTACAAATTCAATTTTTTTTCTTTGAAAATTCATGCTTAGAGTTATTTTTTAGTTACTTTAGAATTTTTTAAAAAATACGTATATAAAATCCGAAACTTGAGCTTTTTGGAAGTGGTTACCTTGGCAACATGAATTATTTTATTGATTACCAGATGCTTGATTGATCTTGAGTGATCCCCCTGCTCTATTATACTGAATAAGAAAAGAGACAAAACAAGAACAGCTACGATTTATAGCCAAAACATGTTTTTCTTCATGCCTTCTAGGGTTAAAAGACGAAAATTGTTTTTTTCAGGACGATATCTTGGAGTGAGTGTGGAAGTATCCCTAGAATTATGTTGTCAAACATGGACGGTAGCAAAAAGTCAGTCGTTCTATACAACGGTTTAAGTTGTGCACTCGATCTGGTCATCGATCGTATTTCAGAGAGAATTTTCTGGCGGAATTCCGGGAGAAACACAATTGAGATGTCAAATCTTGATGGGAGTAAACGTGAAACTGTCCTAAGAAGAGCTGATATTTCAAGTTTTACGTTGACAAACGAATTTCTTTACTGGAGTGAGTCAAGTAGTGGCACAATTTATCGCAGATCCCGGACAGAAGATAACAGAGTGGAAATAATATCAAATCTTAAAACTCCGCTTTTAAGAAAGACGTATAACGAAAAAATTCTTTTGAACGGTAAGCTTTAATTTATGACAGTTTTCAGTATAATACTTTTCTATTATATGACAATTGGCAAAAAGGTAAAAGTAAAGGACAAGGTGACCTTGGCTTTATTTAACGTCGCTAGTTCCGTCAGTTCCTAGAACTGGTATCAATGGAAGCCGACGGTGCGTCCTTTACCTATTCCCTCTACCAATGCTCCGTTTTACGGGTATTTAAAGCTAAAGCTACACGAATCAAAGGAAAGTCAAAACAGACGTTGCAGTCATTGAGAATCAAGAGTGGACCTCCAGTACAGAAGGCAGCACACTTACCGTTTGTGCTACGCGCTTGCTCCTATGGCAACGGAGTTTATTCTTTCCGGTTACCACAAAACATAAAACTGCATTTAAAACGATTTTTTACTTCCATTTCCATTTTATTTCATTAAACCAATAAATATTAAAAAAATAGGTATGATCTGGTAAACAATATTGCGAAGTGAGTTTGTGAAGCAATCGCTGTGTAAGAAATTTCGCTAAACCATTTGCCAAGATTGGAAGTCTCCTGATATCGAATTCCTTGAAATTCTTGAAGATTTAATACTTTTATCCAGAGCCCTGGAAAATTTCTGGAGTTTTCTTCTAATTACAACAACTCCTGGAAGTCTCCTTAAATTTGCCAATTATTTGACCTAATCTGAGGTACGTCACAGGGTTTCAAATTATTTAATAGTTTTTGAGTAGGGCAAGAAAAATTGATGTATTTACCAATCAAAGGATAAACATTCCTGGAATTTTTGTTTTATACCCTGGAAAATTACTAGAAATTTGTGTGGTCCTTAGGCTGAGGACAAACATCGAACTTTTAATGAACCGAACCAAATTCACAGATTAAGTTCATGAAAAATTTGACTTTTGCCCCAATTAATTTTGAAAGATTCTATTTGGATCGTCTGATAAGTTCTATCTGTTTGCTCCCAATGGATGAGGCGACTAAAAACGACTCCAGATCAAACGTCGACTTTTCATGATATTTTTATGAGTCAAACTAAATGCATAATTAAACATTAGTATGATAATGTATGATCAAGCCTCGTTTTGATTAAATTTATTCATGGGTCATGCGCAGTCAAATGCTACGTATGTTTGTTTTCTCCAGTATGGCGGATTTTAGACGATTGATAATTAAAATACTTGTGGTTCCTTTTTTTTGCTATTACGAAATACAGTTATATAATATGCAAGATGCCAATTTGTAACAGATATTGGAATTTCAAGGAAAATGAATGCCCCCGGTTGGGTTGCAGATAAAAGAGGTGGTTTCCGCGAACCGTGCAGCAACGGACTTGACTTTGGCAGGAAAGCCAACTGCTTTCTTCGAGCATTTTGAAGACTTCAAACAAAAACTTTTTTTCTATAGCGCGCCCATCGAGGAGACTAAAAGTGGTCTAACTAGCAAGAAATTAAATTTACAATAACAAACGACTTCAATTTTCTAAAAATGTTTCGGCAGTAATTGCCTTCTTTAGTAATCTATGCTAATTAACAGTAGTTTTGCACAACTTTAAATATAGTAAAGATGTGAAGTAGGTAAGAGAGAAAGTCTCAAATTAACATGATAAAGCTATTGGTAAGAGAGGGGGGTTTTTTAAACTTAGATTTATTTCAAATTTTTTACAATAAATTTCAAGCATTTGAGCAACCCGCATTTAGTGGAACTATTCGGGGCAGGTGGTCAACGAATATTTACATATAAACATAAATGTTATAATGGATTATGATAAATAAAATAAATACAAATTTATGATAAGTGAATTAAAAAGAAATATCAAAAGTTACTTACGAAAAAATAAGATTTTTGTGATGGATAATGTGTGATATATATTGACAAGAGGCTTGTGTTGATATTCAGACACCTTCCATATACATCATTTTAAAAAAAAAACTTCACAAACAGTTGTGGTTCATTTAGGAAACTATATTTGCCAAATAAAGATAGAGTTTTTCGAAATTAGCAAGCAATGTTTTCTTTAGTTCGATTTTGAAAATACTGGTTTCAAGTTAGAAAGAAAGTACTTCTCAAGTTGAATGCTTAGAAAAAATTCTGAGTCACTGACGGAATCGAACCCACAATCTTCTGATTCCCGTCAGTGAATCAGAGTTTTTCTGAGCATTCAACTTAAGAAGCACTTTCTTTCTAAATTTATTTCCAAGTTGCAACGAGACGTATGTGCAGGGGGAAAAGTCAATAACTTAACCTATAACTCAGCTCCCCGTGTGTGTCTCTGTAGTTCAATGGGTAGAGTATCTGACTGGTATTTATAAGGTTGCGGATTCGATTCCCATCCGTGACTCAGAATTTTTTATGAGCATTCAACTTGAGAAGTACTTTCTTTCTAACTTTATATCCATGTTGCAAACTTTCATATAGAATACTAGTTTCAAGATGACTAGATCAGACTACAACTGACCTAAACGTAAGATAAAAGAAGCTATTCATATCCTTTGGGAGAACCCTAATCTGAACCAACAGCTTTGTCGTGTTAAATTGAAACTTTCTCTCTAACCTACTTCACATCTTTACTTTACTTTTTAGATGTCAAGGTCAGGCTAGTAGGAGCGAAAGTGCCAGGAAGGGGCCAGGTTGAGGTGATGTATAACGGAGCATGGGGCCGAATCTGTGATGACAATTGGGACAAAAAGGATGCTGATGTAATTTGCCGTATGATGGGCTACCCAGGATCACAGGCGGCTACTTGTTGTGGATCTTTCAATGAACACAAGGTGAAAATTTGGTTGGATGATGTTAATTGTACTGGAAAAGAGACTTCGATTGCAAATTGCAAACACACTGGGTGGGGTAAGGAAAACTGCGATGGAAATGAAGGCGCTGGTGTTATCTGCCTCCTATCAAAGTCCACTTTAAACGGCAATAAAAGTAAGTCTAAATTTTATTGGTCATTCTATTGGTTAGATTAAGAGAAACAAAAAAATTTTTTATACTGTGTATATTATCAGTCCCCGTGTTTCCACTCTCTTTTTTTCTTTAAACGTTGTTTCCGACTATTTCTCGTAGATTATCTTACATTAGATCACTATTGTTTAATATGAGAATTTCTTGTTTTAAAACTTTCAACTTGGGTGACAAGTTTTTAGACACCCGATTCGAAGGTTTTAGTACAAGAAACGAGAAATCAGAGGCATTATAAAGGGAACTACCCCCTATATGTAATTTATGTTTTTTTCAGCAAGCAATGGTACGAAGAAAACCTCGCCATATTCACGATCATGTTCTCAATACAATGGTTACTGCAGCCACTTCTGCTTGACCCGCCCAAAAGGATTAAAATGCGCATGCTCAAGCGAGTACCGCCTGCAAGCAGATAACACATCGTGTGATACTTGTAAGTCTTTAAATCTATTAGTTTCTTCCTTTCTAGATGTGTGCTATATATTTTATCAAAAGTGCTGCTTAAACGATATGCGTTTCTTCAGCAACGTATATAAATGACCTTTAGGATTATTCAACACGAAATAAGAACAAATCCAGAACATTAAAATTGGGTGAGGGTAATAGCACTAAAAAAGCTATGATCAACGAAACTATCCAAAAACATGTAGTTCTCATTAAAATGAGTGCTCTGAAGAATTACCCTCAAGATGTACCTAAAGTTATATCAACACATGTCACAGCCGGTAGTCTTTTTTTTGATAAACTTCGTTTACTGATTTACAATTTCTTTATAGGCAAGTACGTTTTAAGCCTATATTTTCTTTCCAGTCAAAGACCATTTCACCCGAGCATTTCTAAAGAGTTTAAAATAATTCCATTCTTTAGAGAGAAGAAAGTCTGGTATATCTTAGAGTGAATCTTATCAGAACAATTTCCTAGTAACGGCTCATAACACCTTTTTGTGAAAATATTTTTTGATATTCAAAATACTTTGTTTTTTTCTGTTTAGCTAGCTTTGGTGCTTCTCTTCTGATAGCTGATACCCTGAGCTATCTTACGAGCTTTCCACTGACTGGAGACACGCTCACCTGCACCGAGAAAGTGTTTAGTAACAAGAGAGCAGTGGCAGTTGCCTATGATCCAAACACAGAGTTTGTTTACTGGTCTGAACCAAACATTATCTTTCGAGCAAAAAAGAACAGAGATAATCAGCAATTCCTGAGTACTACTTTCGATTTCATTCTACTTGAAAGAGTTGTTGTATTTCCAAATAGCATTCCAAACTGGTTGGTTGTCGATTGGATCTCGGGTAACCTGTTTTGGACGTTTTTGAAGAAAAGAAACATAATTGGTGTTTCTCGAATGGATGGAACGTCTATGAAGACTTTGGTATCAGATGCATCCAACGTTGGACAAATCGCTATTAATCCAATCAAAGGGTGAGAGAAGCGTTGACTTTTAAAAAAATGAACTTGAACTGTTTGCCACAGAACAATGTTGTTCTTGCTGACGGAATAAAATGAATGACATCCTTCGACCATCTTTTCTTAGTAGTTCAATACTTCCTACGTTCTTTGCCCTTGTTTATCATTCTTCTGTTTGCATTTAAATACGTAAAATTGCTTTACTAAGAATTCTAAAGTAAATCTTAGCAGCTAGTCTTTCGTTGCCAGAAAATCCATTTCAGTTTTTCCAACCATGCGCATTTTTCATTTTGAATTACCGTATTTACAGGAATAAGCGCCGCACCAAAAAGCCCGAAAATTAAATAAGCGCTGCGGCGCTTATTCGAGTAAATACGGTGTAAGTAATAGCCTTAAGGACTAATTTATCAAATAGGGGATTATCTCCAACCCTTGGACTGTAAACAAAATTTTCTTATGAGGCACCTTAAGTGTTTTCCTTTACTTGATTGCTAATTCGTTAATCTGTCACCGCTATTTTCATCATTTACGTCTTGGTTAAAAGCCTAGTTGAAAACCGAAAATCGAGGTTTAACTAAAAAAAACTAAAAAAAATTAAATAGACTCGTATGCAGGAGATCTTGCTGGGGGGTGCGACCGAGCTGAAACCTCGAACATACTAGGGGCTCCTGGAGCTTCATTTCCAATGAATACGAGGATTTCCAAATATTAACATAATTTATACAGAACCTATAGATAAAATACGATTAAGTAAATCTTAAGTTGCATTCTATCATATGCAGTTATAATACTTTCCAGGATTTTGTATTGGATCGACCGCGGACCTGTTCCAAAAATTATGATGTCAAGTATGAATGGAGAGTCCAAGAGATCCATAGTGCAGACTGGTAAGATCTGGCCCGACTAAACTTATTTTTTACCTTCCTTTCACGTTCACTGTTGATAAAAAGTACGAACTCATTTTCAATATGGCTGGTTTTTTTTTCATTCGCTTTTTCAATGCCGTAATCAACAGAGACAGACAAACCGAAAACAAGAAACAAATCAAATCAAAAACATAACAGTCTAGAGAGACAGGTGGTATACTACCCCGCTATTTTTATTACCAAATACAGGTCTGAAGGTGCCAATGGCTTTGGCAGTAGATCATTTTAACCATCGAGTATTCTGGGTTGATACTGGAACGCAAAAAATTGAGCAATCCGACTTCGTTGGCAAGAACCGGATCGTTATTATGCAACTTCCAAATAAAAACCCTCGCTGGGGACTGGTGTATTTTGACAACACGTTGTACTGGACAAACCCACAAGATGGACGCCTAGAAAGCGTCAACATTATCTCCCGATCAAGCGAAACTCTAATAACCGGACTTAGTAAAACATCTTATGGATTAGCCGTTCGATCAGCAAGTCTGAAGCGAGGTATGAAAAACTAAGAATTTTTAAGTGCCGTAAACATTTCATTTAAAAAAACAGATTACAACATTTGCAATAGATAGTACTAGAACTCTACTGATAAGGTTTAGATTTCAGTCTCGTTCTTCTTACCCATGTGAAAAATCATCTTCAATACCTTAATGCAACTCGTAAAATAGTATTCTTACCCAAGCACTTTTGCTTCTTAAAATTCTTTTACCGGGTTATTGTGTCTGACTCGTATATAACTAAATAAAAAAACTAAGAATGTAATTATTTAAGAAAGAAAACACCTTCTCCGTGCCTTCAGAGCCTAGTGAAAACCCGAGACGAAGTAGGGGGGTTTCGCCTGTTCGAGAATTCTCACAAACTTTGTCAGGGTTTTCACCAGGCTATGAAGGCACGGAGAATATGTTTCATTTCTTTTTCAAATATATTATTTTCCGACTTAACAAAGAAAAACCGATATACGAAGCACGTATATCTCATGTTTCACAGTTTCTCTTTAGTTAACGAGCGGGGGAAGCGCTTTTTGTTGTATATTTACCTTCGTTTATAAAGCTTTTCGGCGCCAAGCGCCCTCGTCAGAAGTAGTAATTCGAAGTAAAGATGTTAATGTTTACTGTGAATTGGGGTGTGCTCGCACGTATACTTTTATTTCTTTCATGAAAATGCAAATTCTCACAACTTGGAGACAGCCAAACGTCATTTTCGTGCTTCATAGCGCTATGAAAGTAAACCTTTCGACCAATCTGAACACATGTACTATCGATTTATTTTATAATACTTGCATATGTAACAGAATGAAGTTGTATAATAATGTTATATTTTTCGTAATGTAATGGATTTTTAAGGTACCAACAAATGTGAAAGACTCAATGGCGATTGTAGCAATCTATGTTTCCCTGCTGTTCACGGAAGAGATTGTGGATGCCCTGATGGAGTAAACCTACGGTCAGATGACGCAACAACATGCGAAGGAGGTATGAAATATATTATTCTTTTCAAAATACAAATAATATGATGATAGGTCGACCAAATTTTTATTTATTAGACGAGATTAATTGCTCAGCAAAGACTAACTAAACACAACTGATCAACTGTGTTCGGCTAATTTTAACGTTTTTGTCTTCCAGCCACAAGGTTAAGGGGGTCAAACTCCTTTATTCCGCCAAAGTTGACTCAACTTTCCATCCTTACTAAGTGGGTAAAATGTTTACTTCTGCTGGGGCTAACCTGGGTCTTTTAAGAAACAAAGACGACAACACCAACAACCACGACTCGGAAAAAAACGCATTTTTTATATGTTCTTTACTTTTTTTCTGTAGGTCATTAATGTTTTACTTTCTCAACCTTAAGCTTTGTGAAAAGAAAACGACTAAACGTTTCTTCTTGAAGATAACTGACAAATACCGAGAATATTTTTCAGTGTTAACGCGTCCTCGTAGTCTCCTTAAACTGTAAAAAGGTCTTTTCACGTTCTATTTCTAGCGACAGTATGCAGATGCTCGAACAGCTTGATGCATTCCAACGTGCAGTTATCGTATTAACTATTGGTTTTTTTTTTTGCCTTCCTCATTGCCTATGGTTAAAGTCTTTAATGATTTTATACACCTTTTGTTTAAGTCAGTATGTCAAAACGGTAATGTTCTTAACGGAATTGTATATTTGGTTCTTTCAGAGGTTATTGATAATTAATCTCTTTTGACAGCTATACGGTTATACATATTGTAAAAACTACTTATTGAAGAAACTTTATGACCCAATCATTGGTATGAAACTATTTATTACCCGGATGGGTTTATTCTTAGTTATCGCCTTAAATATATTGGTTACAGTCAACAGATGTCCTAAACTTCAAGTTCCTCAACACGGATCAAAGGAAGAATGTAGAAATGTTCCAGGTATCGAGTGTCGTTTTTCCTGTGACAAGGGCTATCGTCTTGTTGGAACTGAAGTTCTATCCTGTCTTCAAAACGGTTCTTGGTCTGGAGTTCAACCACGATGTGAGAGTAAGTAGGTCCACATAAGTAACAATTACGAGGAAGCTCAAAATAAGCCACGCATTTGTCCCAGGATACTAAGTATACTAATCGATATCAATTTTCCGTAATCAATAAGATACTATAGGTAATACTCGCGATCGATTTATCAAAATTTAATAAAAAAACTATCAGCAAAATTTTTGTGATCACTATCGATGAATTTCTTTAAGGACACAAAATAAAAAACAGAGAATTTTGACCTCAACTTTGTTTTATTTACAATTACTCTTATTAATCGTTAATAATCGGTAATCAATAGAATTTGATTGTCGATTTTGATCGATTTTGAATAAGTTTATGATGATCGATCAAATACCGCTTTAGATAAATGGATTAATCTTGATTTATATCGATTCATACCGATTGATCGAGTAAATTTCCGATGATCAATTTTAATTCATTATTTACGCCTGAACTTGTCTGTAACCATCTCACATGTCGAACGAACGAACGTACACTAACGGCTTGACTGACATTAATTTTGTCATTTATTCATATATAGTTAGCCTTTTGAAACAAACTTTTCACAAACCCATTCTGTATTCAAACTTTTCTTAAAATATTGAGCAAATGAAAGCACAGTAATTTGTGGATTACTGCGTGATTACTGATTACTGTATGGTCAAAAGTTTTCATTGACTTTCCTTTTAAAAGTCTAGTTATTGTTTCCCCAATTTTAAAGCTTCTTCGAGTTTCAGTTCTTATGTCATAAATTAAATGTCCAGTTAAACAGCGCAATGGCTTCTGCACTGACTTCAAATTTTTATCTAAAATTATTGCGAAAAGTAAAACTGGATTTTAAGTTTTGGCAACGATGTCTTTAACTTGACTCGCAACAATTTTATATGGGGTGTTTCATGCTGTGTATATGGCTCGAGCAATCCCTCTCGAAATGGCTTTGCGAAATAGATTGCATGAAAAATTGCTTCGTGTTACCTCATCATAATCATTCTTAACCTTTTTACTAGTTGCATTGAAAAAAAAGGTTTTCTTCTGCAAGAAATTTATAGGCAATATCAAAATAACGGTGAAAATCAAGTATGGTGATAGATCATGTTACATGAAGGTATAATAATGATGACAATAATAAACGTTCTTCAATCGAATACTTCTACAGGGGTAATGTGCCCTGCTATTCATCCACCCAAACACGGCTCTATAATTGGAGTCAGTGGCTGTAATGAAGGAAAACAACTCCCGTACGACTCATTCTGTGCATTTCGATGTTCAACTCCCGGATTTGTACGTCAAGGACCGAAGGCTACCAGATGTCAACTAAATGGAACCTGGTCCGTTAACAGCTCGAGCGTTTTTTGCAGAGGTATATACAAAAATAGTTACATTAATAATTAAAACTCTTTAACAGATAAAAAGTTATAGTTTCTCCAATTAAAAGTTAAGTTTAAATTTTAAAATGTCCTTACGTTTCGAACAAAACTATATCCTTCTTCAGGGTAAGTGATTCAAAACCAGAGTTAAAGAACACAAAAAAGCCGCGGCACAGTTAGAAGTTCAAAAATCGGCTCTGGTTGAACATCACAAAACGACCGGTCATGAAATTGCATGGATGATGCGAAAGCTCTTTGCACTTGTGAAAATTGACGAAAAAGACGCGTTCTTAATGAAGCTTGACAAATCAACAATACTAACAATGCTATCAACCGTGACGACGGGTTAAAACTACCAAGGGAATGCTTGAGTGTTGTCCTTAAAGACAAAAGAGATGTTAATTTGAACAATCTTAAAGCCAAACACGCATAATTGTTTTCTGATCACTTTCCCTGAAGGATATAGTATTATCCGCGACGTAGGGACATTTTAAAAACAAATTGTTTTTAATTTTTAATTGGAGAAACTATAACTTTTTATCTGTTCAAGAGTTTTAATTATTATGCAAAAACCTAGTTCGATTATTTACTTTGTCGATAATTTTAGCATTCAATTTCGTTGACGAATCCCTTAGCATTCAATTTCGTTGCCATAAGACCAAACTTGTTTCGCGAAAAATAAATAAATAGAGATGCTAGAAAATCTGGTTACGACGCGACATGTCAGTACATTTTCCCGGAATACCCTGGCTAGCTACAGTTGTATACCATTTCTTGTTTCAGGTGGTAGAAGTTTAGAAAGAGTTTACACTAATTGTGCGTTAGTGATAAAGTTGATATTAAACTGCTTTTAAAAATGCGATCGGTAAATGAGACAGGATCAGTTGCCGGTGGCTGAAATTGATCGTCTTACGTGGAATACAGTAATTAGAATGTCAAGATTAATTTTCACTTTTTCCTGCTAAGATATTCAAAGGCCTACAGTAACGTGCCCTAAAGATGTGAAGTTATTTACTGACGTTGGGAAATCAACCGCTCTATACAACTGGACAGTTCCTAAAGGGAAAGATAACTCTCCAGATCCTGTGAAGGTACAAGTCAAAAATGCAGGAGTCGTGCCTCCTTATAGGTTTTCTTATGGCGATACCGTTGTGGAATACGTTGCTGAAGATTCTTCACAGCTTCAAGGTTTTTGCTCTTTTAAAGTGAAAGTTAAAGGTAGGAAGAAGTGCTAGTTCTGATACTTTAGGTTATTAGCTATGCATATGTAAAGTATTATGTTTTTCCTTTAGAGTTATCCGAAGACTAGTGGCCGCATGGCGGCTTATAATCAAAGGGTTCGTCAAAACTCGTTCAGGGGGATTCAAAAACTCTAACGGTCTTATATAACCTATACGGAAATACTCATCTTTTTAGTAATCTCGGAAAAGATGGAGGAAAGAGATCAAAACACTATTTTCAGTCCTCTTAAAAACAGGTCCTATCAATAAAACTATTAATTTTATATCTTACTTGATAAGAAGGACTTCAATGATGCAAAGTGTATTTTATGAAATAATATAGTACCTGGTATTCAGAACTAAGAAGCAAATAGTTTTTGATACAATGCTGCTGTTAATAATGTACTGTCCGATGGGTATCCTCCTTAGTCGCCAAGATTTTATTTTTTCCCTTGTTCTAACGAAGTCTTTAAGAAAAAACTCTGAAGCGTTATGACGATAAACAATGTAGAGAGACCTGAAACATCTTGCTTAATTCGTTTCTCCAAAACCCATTATTCCCATTTATCGTTTATAATCCTCAGATGCCGAACCTCCTGAAGTTGATTATTGCCCAGAGGACTACAAGATCATCTCCACAGAAAGATTCACGAATGTCACTTTACCAAATGTGAAGTTCACCGACAATGTTGGGATTGATCGAATCGATTACGTCGGCCAAAAAAATGGTTCTGGAATATTGTGGGGAAAACACGGTTTCCGTTTGACTGCCTATGATAAAGATCACAACGATGCTAGCTGTAGCTTCGATGTAGAAATTATCTGTAAGCAACTTTATTATTCAATGGATCTTAGAGCGATTTTCTCGCCTTATCGTTTACTCAGCACTATTCTTAATTAATTGGTTTAAAATAATTTTTCACAGGCTGGGAAAAAATACTAGTTGTAGCATTTTTCAAATAAAGTGTTTCGCTGACCCTCTGACTCTGTTTACACGGGGCCGTTCAAGTTTCGGTCCGTTTCGGAAACCGCGACAGTTTGGCTTTGCGTTCACACGGGACTTCCGTTACTGTCCTGATCTGAGGCCAGCAAAATGTTTAAAGTTTGGGACCTAAAAAAAGTAGGTCCCACTTTGGGGGTCGGTGCAGTCAAAACTTTATACGAACCCATGTAAACACTGGGACCGTTTTGATGTTTGCACAGTTTGCGCGGTTTCGGCCTAGAATCTAGCTTTGCATAAGTTGGCCAGGCTCCCCAGTCAAAACAAAAGTGTTGCAATCATAATCCCCACCGCCCCGTGTAAACACTACTGCAAACTGTTTCAAAATGAAGACGATCCCGTGTAAACAGTATACATGTACGGGCCGTAAAAGAAGAGCGGACCCAAACTTGAACGGCCCCGTGTAAACGGAGTCTCTTTGCAAGCTTTTTGAAACAAAACTTGAACGTTCCAATTTCAGGATTATCATAAAAAAAAAGTTGAAACTAACTAAATAACTAAGGTATAATAGGACGAACTTATAGGACAAAAGAGGAACTTGTCCAAATTAGGCTTATCTTTAATTAAACTGAAATTGAATTAAAGGAAAGTGATATCAGATTGTGTTTGAGCCTCGTTTTACGACCTTTTAAAATTATTCATCTTGTATTCCAACGCAAAATTTTGTTTTTATGATAATAAACTGAATGATTCGCGTTTTTTACCTTTCTTCCTTAAAGCGAAAACATGCCACCTGGATCCTCCACTTCATGGTGCGATGTCGTGTGAAACTTGGCTGGAAGGCGGAAGGTACTGCAGTGTTCACTGTAACAAAGGCTACGAGTTTGCTGTAAATGTTAAAGATATCTATTTTTGTGATGGTAAAGGTTTATGGTGGAATGTTCCTAGGGAGAAAGGAGAACCAAAACTACCAGACTGTTCACGTAAGTAAACATGCTGTTCCGATTGACTTTATCTCACTAATATATTTTATAAAATAGTCAAAAAAGTATGCGCGCTGTGATTGGTTAAATAACTGTGGTTTATGGTGCCGGTAAACCACAGCTAAAAAGCGAAAAATCAGTGGTTTCCCAATAATGGTCGCAAAACTCGAGTAAAGTTTGTGATTTTAATCGAATGGCAAAAGAGGGATGTATGTATGTATACGTAAGAGTCGATTTGCAGAAATGCAAACTAAACAACTAGACAGTATTATCGAATCATTGCAAGTAAAACAAACTAGAAAAGCAACATTGAGTAGTGGGCCGTAGGTGTTTTTACAGGTTTGCCAAGACAATAAAAGTCTACTTTCATTCAAAATTACCCTTAGTTAAATGCTGGCCTCACAAATCGTGGGGTTTTGACAATTTTTGGTCACCGCAACGATTCTAGCCTCCAAAGCTCTCACAACATGCCGTCCGTTCAGCAATTTCGCAACTGGATGCAGCAAGGACATTTCCGTGGCACTTAGTTATGACAAGCCCCAGTCAATTTTAGATAAGCCACCGAGTAATAATGAAATAAGGCCTCCATTGCAACAGCTGCAAGTTCAATCCATCGATACGGCCATTTCTCGACAGAATAGCCACATGTTTTCTTCATGTTAAATTAGAAATGTCAGCATCTATTTACAAGCCGTAAACGTGTGACCCCAGAACAGCGATTTCTGGCCCTTTCTTTTTTAACAGAAAAATTTACTTTTCGTAGAAATTGTAAATTTTGTTCAGTGAATTGTTATTTCTGTTGTTGAGAAATCTTTGTACTATTTTGATTATTTGTCGCGGTTCGACTACAGGGAGAGTGGAATTTGGTTCGTTTGTACAATTGTTTTGATTCGGGCCGTTTTGCTTCAGTTGACGAATCCCGGGAGAATTTCGTTCACGATAGTTCGGTATTTAACTTAAAATTATTCTATAAAAGTAATTAAGGCAAACTTTTTTATGGGTTCACTGGCATAAAAAAAAACGATTAGCAATGTTGTGCGAACACTCGAAAAGTTTATAAACTCGCGCCTTCGTGCTCGGGGTTTATACATGCTTTTCTCGTGTTGTCCCTGCAAAGTCTCGTGTACTTTTCGTAGAAATTGTAAATTTTGTTCAGTGAATTGTTATTTCTGTTGTTGAGAAATCTTTGTACTATTTTGAT
>JAOBRF010334963.1:11417-27661 GCA_027575005.1 Sphenopus marsupialis | reverse complement strand
TTGGTCTGCTGTAAATCATTTGGTGTTGGAGTTTTTACAAATGTTTTCAAGAAAGTATGATTATAGAACTGTCCAGTTTGTAATGTGAATAAATGTTTTTTAATTTAAACTAATTTTTAACAGTCCTTGTGCATTTTATTTTTAAACTCATATTGCTTTCATTGTATATTTCTTTGCATAACGTATCGGCACCGTCTCCTCCTTCTTTATTGACAGCAAACGTTCAATATTGTTGTTGAATTTTGCTCAGGTGGTCACCGCATCTCGGCTATTTAAGGAAGATAGAAATTTTGTCATAAAGCTAAATTTATCTTTTAAAAAATACACAATTATTCAAAACAAAGGAGTCATTGTTTCCAAAGGAACACTGAAGTGTTGCTGGAGGGAGGATGAGCTATAGAAATAATTGAATCACAAAAACAACTTACATTGAATTGTCATAGTACTTTTATATCTCCCAAATCTGTTTCTAAACGTACGACTTCAAAGAGCCATTTGATTAAGACAAATCGTATAACTTAGCCGTTCTTCGCAAACTAACAGAATGAGAATCAGCCGGCTGAGATGAACATGGCACAGCGCTGAGAAAATACCATTCAATATCTATCCAGATTCACAGAGGAAAAATTATGCCACGACAAAACTCTTAACTAGAATAAAGTAACTTCAGTCGTTCCTCAGATTTTTATTTCAAAACAAGAAACCAACACAGCTTTTATATTGATAACAAACAGAAAGACTTTCAAAGTTTGAAGAAAGAGATTAATTTTTAGGTATAAACAAACATACTTAAATTGGTGGGACGGTTTACAGCACTGAAGCGAACACGATGAATCTCTCTGAAAAATTTTTATTGTGATATATAACGTGCAAATTTATCTTTGCACATGTTCCATATTGCGACCTTTCCAGCCGAATGGGTATTTCTTGCCAACAAGTGTGATCAATATACTTTTCCCGGTTTCTAAGCGTTTATATGCAGAACTAAACTTAATTTTATAATAACAGGAACATTTGGTGTATTGCTCAAAAATCTGAAAATGATCATCTTATACGTTTGTGCATTGATAATCAAGTAGAATTAATGTGACTGCGAGGCGCTATAGTTTACAACATAGGTTTGAAGATGCTTTACAAGGTTTCTGAGTCTGTTTGCTTCTTAAATTTATTGTTCAGCTCAATTAGATACTTTTAACTCTTTTGAGAAACAATATACGCTGGTTTACAAGTTCGGTTGTTCAGGTTTCGAAATCCGGGTACGCAGAGAGAGACATAACCCTGGTAATCAGAGGTGCAATATATATTGTGTGTGAGGGCCGGATATAGTATAATGGCTCGCGTACCATTTAGGCTGGAATCAGGCAATCCCAAAAGCAAAAGACTAAGTCACAGAACAGACTGTGCAATGCTCACCAACGTTATTATGAGAACTCCAAATTGTAAAGTGTCATCGCCAGCAGCAAGTTTGGAGCTTGTTCGTCTACAGCAGGTATATATTCAATATCACTCATCTTGTCTTTAAGTTTTTAAAAAGCTTTAAATGTCAAAAAATACAGAAATAGATTAACTGTCTACGACAATTTTTCGGCGAACGAGATATAGAATAACCGTAAAATCAAATCTTTAACGTTATTCCGAGTCTGTTTATGACATAACAAGGCAGTTTTAGTCCGTTACACCATGACCACTTCAAAATGGAGTTAGTCTGTGTCATTAATCTCAGAATCTTCAAATCAAAATTATATTACTCAACAAGATCTTATACAAAGTTTCGTTTCGTTTTTTACTATATAATCAGTGTAACTGAGATTTTGAATGATCGATTCACAATACGAATCCTAAAATGTATTTCCAAACTTTGGAATACAGTCATCTAACTTTCAAACTGCGTAACAAAACATTTTTGTTCTTTATCGCAAATCCCCTAGATTAGTGGTTGTTTCGACTCAGAGATCACCACGCTCTTGACTTAATAAAATAAATGTTCTGTTTTCATTCAATATCTCTTCACAGAACACAAGATGTATTCACAAGTGTTTGTTTGCATGTTTAATATTGTAGGTTTTCAAGATTATTTATGACAATGCAAACCATGAGGTGTCTTTTGCTGTCTTACGTTTAACTGACAGATGCTAGGAACCAACACTTCATGGCTGTTCTAAAATTCGGCACAAAGAACCGAAAACGGTTTGAGTTAAGTGCGATGCAAATATACTCAATTTCTGTGGTTTTACCATTGCCATTCGATCGAACCTTTTCGCTTTGCCGAGGTCAAAATCATAATTGTTCCAGTTTTACAATTTGAGCACGAAAGTCTTCAAAGAATAAGTAGCAAGGCAGAATTTCTTTGTTTCCCTCGTGAGTTTTGATACGCTTCTGAGTCTTTGTGCAGGTTTGGTGTATAAGTTTGATTAAGAGATTTTGTTTACACATCATTATTTCATTTACTTTTTTTTGACAAGAATTCAACCATTAACCACACCAGATGCTCTTTACGAGACTGCCATCTTTATTACCAAAGACAATCAATAACTGCCAACGACAAAGCTGATCTTAACAAAAAAACGGCTCAGTACTTACCAAAGCCAAAAAAAAAATGCATTCAATGTACTAGCATTCAAATATTTCTCACAAAATGCCCAGAACGTACTAGTGAGACATTCCTGATATTGTTTACTGATTTATAGTAATTATGAATGTGTGTTTAACTGTTGAACGATAAGATTTCGTTTTGAGTCTGTGACGAACTCCGATTTCTAAAACAAATAGGTCCAAACAAGCGTTTTAGCTTGAGGCGAATACGTAAGTGTTAATTCAAACCCTGGCTCTTTGCTTGTTTAAAATGTTGCTTGTATTCTTGTTGAAGTTGTTACATTGATGTGAATAACCTAGAATTATTAATTTGTTTTAAAACACTGCAAAGTAAGACCGCCTGCTGATGACAAGTCAAACCACGCAAACCATCATATTGTCAGGGCTCTTGAGAAAAGGCAATCCAAACGGAATGGGTCAAGAGGTGCCTCGGGGGACGAAATGGACTCTCCGCGGTTTTAGAGTTAGGAAGGCCCTTATTTTTCGTGTTTACAATCAAATTACAGGAAACTGCTTATAAATATAATTTGGGACTTTAGCAGATGGCTGTAAATGCTAGCATTCTTGATATCGGTGTGGGAATAGATTTTTCGAACATTGCATGCCCCGTTATATTCGATAAGATTTGAGTGGTCTTGTTATAACGATAGGATAGCGTTTTATGACAGTGTCAATTAAGAACTCAGTTGACAGATGAAACAGTGACCTAAAAGTGATATGGCGCTCAATAAAAACTTCTGAGAATTAAAGGAGATATGCGCCCGATATTCGCTTATCAGATCATGTGTCTAACTACGTAGACACACTCATATCGCGCATGATAATGAAAAACAGGTGAATCTTACTAAAAATAAACCTCATCTCAGTACTATATATGTGAGAGTTTTCAAAACAGCTACAACATAAAAGAATCTGAAAAAAGGTTTCTCTAAAGAGAGAATCGACAGGAAAATTGTTATATGTGGTTTGAATAAGTAATATTTTCCTTGTCTCACAGGCGGAACTTATTTTCATGACACACAAGCAAAACCTTGATAAAAATATCATTCATCAGATTATTTATTTGATACCTTGCGTTTGGTTGCGTTTGACCTTTCGATGAAATGGGTCTGTCCGTTCTTTTGAGAAGCCGATTTCTATAGTTCGGATATTTTAGTTGGTGTTTATCCGCTATGTTTTAACCACAAAATAATATAACGCAAAAATGGTTCCTGGTCCCCTTTCTGACATATTACATCAGAGGTATAAAAATACACGTTTTGTTTTGTGTTTCATGCACATAAACTGAAGAGCGCGTTTTTCATTATTCATTTTCGATAGTTCATTTTTTAGCAATTGTGTATCTAAAACAACTCCAACTGTTCAAGTCTGTTGAGAACTTCAATAAGCATCCAAAATTAAGTAAGTATTTTAATTTTTTTATTTGCCTAAAACTACTGTCTTTACTCTTTGTTTTTTTTTTAAAAGAACTAAATGAAATGCTTCAATATTTTTACCTTATATATTTTACGAAAAGCCTCCGCTTGAAAAATTTTGTTCATGTTTTCAGTTTAGATATTTTTAAAATAGAAACACTTTATATTGACTATATAGTGAAAAAATTTTATTAGGTGAGAAAGTCTACCAAATGTTTTGTATTTGTGCTCTGGTTAATATCTGCGAAAACGAGCGGCTTTTTAGCAAAACTGTTCGTGTATTTTACTTGAGTGACAAGGAAATTACCGGCTGTTGCGTCAGCCGCGCCTGTATTCTTGGTATTAACATCTCCGCCCGTGTTGTTGGTTGAATGACGTCTGGCGAAGTTGGAATTAAACCCGACTCTTTTTAACCTATTTCACCTAAATAGTGAATTCCTTCCGTTCATCGCCTTGAAGTTTTTGTAAATAATTTCAATTCATCTTTTTTTATTAAATTTCTAATTTCTGTAACGAAAAGCATGAGGAATTAGTGTCAGCAAAAAGATCAAAAATATAAACGCGAGTCTTGAGCTTAGAACACGCACCGACTCGGAAATTTGTCTGTTTCGGTCATAACCACTCAACGGACGCACGCCGACAAAGCTTTAGCACAAGTCACTCGTACTGCCTTGTTTGAAAAGACAGGATGTTTATAATTGAAAAAGATGAACAAATTTGAAAAAGTATTGCCTTAATCACGGTGACACTTTCGTCCAATAAGCGATAACTGCGAAATAACTGATTTGATCATTGCGGCGGTTCCAAGCGATTGTTACAGACATGTTAAGATGGATTCTAAGATGATATTTGACAACATGTGCTAGCAACCAGTGGCTTCGTACAGTCCGCTTTGCTACTTAGCTATGCTCAGAACAGCTTCAAAAGCTGGAAAAGGTTCGTCTGCTTCACACTGGAACCAAAGCAAGGTATGCTTGTTAAAAATTTATGTTTGTTTTGAAAATCACGCTGACATCACGCACTAAGAGTGATGCGTGGTGTCATTAACTAGCTATCGAGATCAGTGCTATTACCACATGAATAAGACAAAAGTACTCAAACATGCTCACTAAAAACACACAGAATACCGTGTGAATTGATTGCAGTTCGTGTTTAAACCTTTCGATGACGACACAAAAGAGTTGCCATTATCTAAGTCTTTGTGTGTTTTTTGTACCGTTCGCTCTATTAGGAGACAGCTCCCAGCTATTTCCAATATAATATCACGGCGACAAGACTAATTGTTTGATCCTTGTTGAAAGTATAAGCAAATAGAATTAAGTGCACTGTTTGTAAAACGATTCATTTCTAGTAATTATTGTTTTCCATCAGCTCATACTCGTGTTGACGCATCTAAAGCCTTTTAAACTACAAAAACAACATTGCCATTTCTTTTGAGAATGACAACTTAGGAACCTATTTCGAAACAAAGAAAGCGAATATAAATTGTTTGGTCTGAAATGATCGACCACTGGTGTGTTTACAACTAAAATCTAGCTCCTAAGCATAACTTAGAAACCTCGAGGATGTCAGAATTATGTTTCTTTCAATTACTTGCATCAGCTCACGGTGCATCGAAGGCCTAAATGTCTTACCCGACACGCGACGGAAAGTACGTTGAGGTGTCAGTGTTTTGTGGCAGAGAAGCAAATACTAAGGTGATAAAGTTGTCGCTAACTCATAAAGAGCCCCGTAAGTACCAATTAGCACTCGAGTGATGATCAGGTATCAATACATAGAACCAACAAGAGTCGTTGGCCCAAAGGCATAGCGTAATCCACGACCGTAATACTGAACAGATTAGCGCGCGGTTGGGAGAATGGGTGCGGTGCTCTACCGTGTTCAAAACAAGGCACAGACAACGGGTCTGGTTCGACGTGTCAAGTACACTTTCAATTGAAGTATTGAAAGAAACTATTTAAAATTCATTAAGATTAAAGTAATACTGGCAAAAGTGCTTTTACGTCTTACTAAAATTTTTGCATCGGCTGTTTCATCGCACAGATTGAATGTGCTTTCAAGTGGTATCTCAGAGATCGTATTGAACTCTTGTTCCGATCGATTTTAAAAGTTTAGTTTCAACAGCCAAAACATCCTTTCTCATTGTTTAGTGTCGGCATGATATGCAAATAGAAAAGATGGCAAGCTGAGGGAAGCTTGGCCTTACGAGTTATTCGGTCCTTAGAACGGCGAAAAACGTCTTTTTATTTTGTCATTGGCCCTTCCAAATACCGAACTTGAGGTAAGCTGTATGAATAGGTTGAAAGCAATTTAATTTAGAGCTTTCGTGACTATTGGGTGTCAGGAAGCGAAACGAAGAAGCATTATCATAACATTACTGATTCAAGATTATTCCACCACTCAGTCGATGCTAAGAAACCGCCTGGATAACTGACAATGTGCTTTGAAGTTGCAAGGTAACGACTTGTCCATTTGATATAGTAACATTGTTCTGAAATGTTTGTTTCTCACCTAAAGAACATTTAAACAGCATGAGGTAGCACCAAGGTTTGAGCGGGGGAGGAACGCAAACTATCAATTTCTGTTTCCTGAATATAACAACGACCGGCTCTGTTCAAACGAAATTTAAATATTCACGCGAACAAAGCTTTTGTCATTCATGAGTGGCTGGCAGGAGTTTGGTGTAAACATTATAAGTCACTTTGGTTTAAAGAAAAAATAAATCCCTATTAACGCTGAATTCCTGTTAAATGTTGCTGCAAACACTCTGTTTGGTTATTTATAGAAAAATTGATAGATAATCGCAGGTTTGCAAACATTGCCATTATGTCGCTCAGTTGATCTCAAACAGTTTATCGAGTTTGCACAATATTGATCCCATCCTCCACAATATCCGGCTTGCGTCAGGAATTAAGGATATCTAAAGATTTTCTTCTGAAATTAAGATCTTAAGAACTGTGAGTGTAAGTCCAA
This sequence comes from Sphenopus marsupialis, assembly GCA_027575005.1. Classification (NCBI taxonomy): domain Eukaryota; kingdom Metazoa; phylum Cnidaria; class Anthozoa; order Zoantharia; family Sphenopidae; genus Sphenopus; species Sphenopus marsupialis. The sequence continues at coordinate 20,681 of JAOBRF010334963.1, read as the reverse complement.
AAAGCACTTTAGTGTGTTCAGAACAGTACAGTGAAAACAAAATGGTCTAAAATTTAACTTTAGCGTCTCTTTGGGAGGAGTTTTTACAACTTACGGATTTTTGTCGATCGAATACTGTCAAAAATTAATTATAGATTGAGAGCGCGTTGAGATATTCGGAAGAAAATAATGGATTTTTTGCCCAGTGAGTGCAAAAGTCATTAGAAGAACTTGGTGACATATTGTAATAAAATAAACCATTTTGCTGAATAATTAATCAAATCTGTTGGCCTGTTAGCTGCTACAAACTGACGTCACGTCATGAAGGAGCGAAAACCGCCTGTTTCTGTGTTTTCTTGTTTATTCTCGATGATTTATTCAACGCATTAGCTTGATCTGAAGATAGCGTGGAAAGACATTATCTGAATGGCTCGCCCCGATGCATCGAGCTCCATTTCACATTGTACACAAGCTATTGAGTTTCGCACCAGAGGTGTAAATTACTTAGTTCCTTGACTTATTGTATTTGTTTGAGCAGACAAACAGCGAACAACGCTATCGTGCTTACGAGCGAGCGCGCGCTGGCCTTATTTAGGATAGCAGAAACGTTCTTAGATCTTGTTATAATAAGCACTTTCACTTCAAAGCAAGCCGCCACCTAATCGTGTATAATTTACACCATAAAACGCTCGCTATACGAGTCACGACTCAGGAAACAAAATGTCACATTTCATTAAGCAAACCAATCGTAGTATCTGTATACAAATTATCTAGAGTGTGTGGTAATAACTGTGCATTTTGCAGCTTGTCGCCGGTCTTTGAGTCCATTTACCATACAGAAAGTTCGGCGCACTTACTCCTTATTTTCTGTAAACAAAAAAGTTCACGAATTGTTGTTTTGTTGGCTGATACCTCTCAAGTTTGCTCACGCCCACTTCAGAGACAAACAAAGAGAATAAACTTACAAAGAGTTTGGGTGCGAATAGTGGTAGTGCTCCGCCTTTCTGTTTATATACCTGATATCATTGGGTGTTCGGTGATATTATTATACGATTTGCTTTCGTGATCTGCCAATCAGAGCTATGCTGAAGAGTAAACAAACGCCACCACGCATCGGGAGGCCTCAATTGATTTGCAAATAATTGGAAACTTTAATACGACAAAAAATAATTAAAATCTGTCTGGCTTGCCACTCAAGAACTTGTCAATTCCCAAAGCATCGCTTAGGAAGTGATCGACAAGATCGCTCAAAGAAGTGCCGCCGCACGAAATTTAAACCGTGCACTCTACAGAAGCAGGAGTTTTCCCATGATCCCTAAGGCGCTAAGGGCTATTGAACATCGATGTTATAGTGTAGTGTTTTGATCGTGTATGCAATTTTTTTTGTGTATCGGTGCAAACTTTGACGCCACCGACTGCTAAGGCCCGGGGTTATAAAACATTTTACATTGAGCGTAAATTAAGGTTAATTATGACATCCCGGCTCGAACTGTTGGGAAGTAGAAGCACCAGTCAAATCGCAGTCCGACCGCCACTAGGAAAGAGAAAGAGATCAGAGACTAGAGATCTGTCCCCGCCACTCACTCCCATATCTCCAACATCTCATTCGAAAGTAACAGAGGCTTCCTCATCCGCTTTTGACTTAATAGAAGCTGAGGTATGGCAATAAATGTGTAGGGAGTTCGTTCGTCCTACACCATCATCCAGTCAGTTGTTAGCTAAAGCTCGCGCATGTGAACGTTAACTGGCCAACCACTCCAAATTCTTCATTGTGTTGACATCTTTTTATACCGGCTTTCCAGATGTTCATTGAATGATGGTAAAGTGCTACTAGTCGCTCAGGCTCGGGAGTTTAACCATAGCGTCATTGCTTGTGAAACTACCTGCTTGTGAGAGGCTAGTTCTTTGAAGCGAATCGTCTGAGTGTTCGTTTGCTATCTACCCATATCACGCATACTATGTTTATTAGATAATAGCCTTATTAATACCTTATGTTTCTACTGCATTCTAGGAACGCGGTCTTGGGCTCCATGGAGCGAATTCAGCAGTGAGTCAAGCGACTTGTGTTGGGTCGTCGCCACCAGCAATTGCAACCAGTCAGAACGCACTTGTTTCTAGTGCACCGAGACTTTCACACACTCCACCAACACACGAGTTCAGTCGTCACAGCGAGATGCGAGACATTCTTCCACCACCTATGCAAACTCAGGCGCATCCGTATTTTCCGCCGCAATTCAACCCTGCCGTGCACTACCCACAAAATCAACCACGGTTTGATTTTCAACAGCCCCTGGAGCCTTATCAACAGCAACAGCCATTCGGTCAGCCGGCAGGCTATCATCCAACGAGCCAAGGTTTGCCGGCGGTCTCTCACCCACCAGCCGGGATTCACAACCAACCAAGACATAGTCTTGGATTGAGACCGCGGCCGGAGGATTTAGATCCTCTACAGTCTAGTATTAACCATTTCCATCCATCGATTGATCATGGAACAAGTAGAGATGATCCCTATAGCGTGAGGAGCAGACACGATCTTTTTGGCCAAATGAGAAGAGAAGCAGTAACCGCGGGAGGCCTACAGTTTCCTAATGAGACGCAGGTAAAAAGAAACATACTCTGTTAACTATACAGTTGTATTAACTTCTTGTCATAACACCGGAGGAAATTTTTTTGCTCATATAATCTCAACGTAAACCTGCCTTCACTGATCTAACAGTTTAATAATTCTTGTCCCATATTTTAAACAATAACGCTATCTTTATCTCCTATATTTTCTCCCAGCTTCTTCGTGAATTTAAAATAGAAACAAAATAGGAAGACTTCAAGACACTTTAATTTTCTCATGAAAAGAATTTTATTCATTTTATACCTACAAATACGTTAACATGCATCGAGCAAGCAGGAATTATATACAGTTGAAAATTTGTCAACTTCTCCTTCATATAGGATATATAAATTTCATTTGGTTTACTTTTGTGGTCAAAAATAAGATAAACTCTTCTCTTCAGGAAACAGAATTTGACTAATTGAGGTTCAGCTGGTACATGAATTGTTTTTGTGGATGAAAAGAATTTTCTAGCTTTAAACAAAAGAAGAAAAGCTTTCATAAATGGAATTCACTCATTGACACCTTTACTGTTAAAGTTTCGTTTAAGAAATGCACGATAACATTTTTTTGTTATTTAGTACCACCATTCTTGGCCCATTCATTTTTTTTATCGAAGAGCAAAAATTTACAAAATTTTACAAAGGGACATGCAAACTGCTCAGCAACTTATACATACAAATTAAAGTGGCGAGTTTTCTAAACTAATCCATGCTAAACAATACTCTCTTCCATCTCTGATATTTTCCCTCAAGGAGTATTTGAAAGTAAAGTTTTCAGACAACCCCTCAAAAACTAGCATGCTTTTACGTATATAGAAAAAATAGTTTTGTAAATAGCATATTCAATGCATTGAATTTTGTTGAATGGCAGGTTTTAGTTGTTGTGAATGCAATACAAGTTTATAGCGCTCTAACTCGTTCAGCAACTGAATTGTCGAAACATCTTGGAGCGGAGTGACATTTGTCTTTTAAAAATATCGTTTAATGTCGGTTAAAAACAAAGACAACAACACCAATTATCGAGGTTGGCCTTAGGCAAAGAAACAAAAGTGAGCTACAGATTGTGAATGTTACCACCGGTTTAAAAGAGCAAAATTAACATTGAAAATTTTGCCAACTAGCGATTCGTACACTTGGTCGAGCACAAACACAACGCATATGCATTGTAATGGCGCGTTGAAATATCCACTTGACCTGGCAAAACATGGACTGTTGTCAGTCTTTAAGTATAAGTGTTACTGTCGAGTTGCTTTGCGTGGTTTAGCTCTTTCATTTCTCGAGCTAAAGCACACTTCTTAGTCGCTAAACTCGTATAATGAGTTCAACTAAACGTTCGCGTTGTCACCTTTCGTGCAAGAGCGTTTATCATGTATTTAAGTGCGGTATCGTATAAATTTTATTGTTTCGATAGCCCCTTGAGAATGTGTACACTCTATTCACTATGGCGCGAGACGCCATCGATATGTTCATTGTATTTTGTCGTGCCATAATCGAAATTAAAACACATTACAGGTTATTTGCCATCCACTCTAAAGCAGGTTACTTGGGAATACAGTATATCTTCGTTCCACCCGCTAAAATCCATTTAGTAAAGGAAAACGTTAAGTAGCTACAAGCAGCGGTCCTTTTCATTCAATCTCTTACACGAAGAAACAAGCCTCTCGAGTAGTGTTTAGTTCATGCCTGTTACTCGCAGTGGGGTGTAATTTATAAAACTACTCGAATGAAAGAGTCCTCCTGTGTTGTTTTAAAATGCTGTTTGTTCTAAGTTTAAATTTAGTTGAAAGTAAGTAAATTGTGCGACAATTTACGACAAACACTGCAAGACGAAGCTGTTAGGTTTGCGGCGAAACACATGAATCGAACTTTTTTTTCGCCATGACCTGAATGACTTATATAACCCACTTTCTGACAGATTTTGTTTCTTGCACGAAAGAACAGAAGCGGCCAAGGGAATATTTCAAGGCCTTCATCGAAGTTAATAATTGTTCCTTGTGTAAAACTTTCGAAAATATAAACACTCTGAGGTTTTACACTGTATGCACAGCAAATCTTTTATCTGAGTCACAGTCTCGAATTGGAAGTAAAGATAAGCTTTGGTTGAGTGATGTCCCTTTAATAATTTTGTAACAGCTTGTGACTTCCCACACTAAGACTGGGTTCCTTGTTTTTTCTTCCATAGTGAATTTTGAACTCTTTGCCAAAATTCAAAGAGTTTTCCAAAATAAATACACAAATTTTGCTATAAGAAAAGACCACACATCCTGAAATATAATATTTTCCACCCAGGAGATTTGAGAACGAAACCTGACTTTCATGAATAGAAGGACAATTAACGCGGTTACTGGCATCTTTTACAAAAGCAAATTGTGATATATACAACTCAATTTGTACTTTAGTTCTACCGCCAGCAGAGAAAACGTAAATTAATAACCCTTACGAGATTATTGTTTGTTTTTTAAAATCTTTCTTTACATTTTTTGTTTTTCATAGTTACCCAGAATTTCCATTGCAATCATAGTTATTTTCTGGTTCTCTACTCATTAGTTTAAAAGAAACGGAGAAAATATTTTTCAGCCCTACTGAAAAAGTTGTTCTTAATGGCACCAAAAATATACTTACTGAATTTAAGATTTGAGTAATTTTTTGTATAAAAATAACAATTGTGTAGAGTCATATTCAAAGTCAAATGCCTTTTCTTTTTCTTTCTGTTAAAGAGTTCGAACTTGTCCTCTGCAATTCAACAGTTTATTAGGGTTTCTCACTCTCTCTTTCTATTTCATAATTGTTCTAACGTTTATACTTCTAATGATTTCGTTTGCCACGACGCGCAACTGGAGGACAGTTGTCTTTTATTGAATTTTATTTAAGGATTCTGTTGTTGAGTTCTTCATGGTTGCTTAGTTCCTGGAACTTTTCTCTTGGCGTCGAATGAATGAGTTTTGTGAATTTTAACATATCCATTTTATCCTTTCTTCAAGAGTCGTAACCACCAAGGAACCAACGGTAGCAAACCCGGAGATGGTCATGTTATCCACGCAATTACTAGAGAAGGTGAAGTATACACTTGCTCAAATTTTAAAATTAAAGACTAAAGTGAACTAAAACCGTACAAAAGACTCGTTTCGTGAAGCGGAAAATGTTCCCTTCTGTCATTCAGCTGTCGTCGGAAACTTTCCACTTCGGTAAACTTGAATTTTTAATTAAAAAAGTACGACGTTAGACAGTTTGCTAGTTTACTTGTTTGGGTTTCCTTTTGGCAAATTTATAATGAAAGGAATAAAGTAAAAAGGCGTATCGTAAAAGTGTGTAGGTCTTAAATTGAATTGTAAATTTGTAGAATAGTGTACAGCTTGAATAAAATAGTTTTAACTAATTTACTGAGTTAAGTCTTTGCCACCTACGCAAACACAAAAGCCGCCAACCACAAAAGCACTTCTTGTTTTCAGTTTTAGTTTGAACGATGGCCATTTTCTGTAGTTCCTACTTCACTCGAGTGGGTCTTAAGATTATACTGCTGAATTGTTTGTTTTGTTCCCACTTGCAACGTACAATGGCAGCACTAGCAACATAGTAACACAGACACATTCCCTTAACAAAGTTTTGGCACATCTTATGTCAGAAACGATATTCCGTCATATTTCCAAACATTTTACGAGTAACGACACGTTAATTCGTATGGTTCATTTATCAGAATTGTCTGTTTTCTCAATACTTCTAAAAAAACAAATGAAGCTGCTAAAACTGTTGTAATTTTATCTTAAATATCATTTTTCATCGTTTAGCTTTTGTTAATAAATCGTTGTTGTGAAGGTAAAGAGACTTGATTCTGCATAGCCTTTCATCCGAAACCCAAAATAATTTTTCTTTTTTTCCCCGCATGTCTAAAAAGACAAAAATGATTACAAAGAATTTTTAAAAAATTCTTTGGTAAAATCCAATTTTTTGCTAATAATACTTTAACATTATTTATAACTAAACTCAGATCTGAAATAGCTTTGAGTTTCTCAAACAAAAGGAAATTGTTTCAGCCGTTAGCGAGTGGAGCAAAATATCGTTAAAAATTTTAAAAAAATGACTGTTTGGTTTGTCATGCACTTTACTGTTAGTTGGGGTCGAAATGAAGAACTCGGGTAACTGTTGGACAATAGCGGGGACTATGTACACTTCACTTCAGAGTTTAAAATAGTTTGTCCAAAATACATAAAAAGATAATATAAATTCGGTCTATTTGAACTCTTGTTTTCGAAAGAGCCCTTCAATTTACACGTGCATTAAAGTTCTCATTTAAAAGCTATTTTTGCCAATAAGATGTGATTTCAATTCCACTATTTAATAAAACCATTTATTTGTGTCAGCCCACTTATATCGTTGTCTCAACCCTAAAGTGAACCTTAATGAAGGAGATTTGGGTGGAAAATTGTTTTCTTTCTTCCGTTAAACGTTATGCAAACAGTATTTAGGAGAAAGAATCGCAAACTGGTTTGTGCTTGCCCTCCGGCCTGGCCAAGATTGACTTTTACTTCTCAACAACAGTCTAGAATTATTTTCGTTTAACTTCAACAACGACAGTTGTCAGTTGAAATTAATTTCTCCCGCTGCGAGAGAGTAACAAATTCGCCCAGAAGGATACTGAGCTATCGGTTTTATTTATAACCAGTTTCTTTCTGTGAAACTACAAGTGAAACAATTTATATCGAATATTAAACCAATGCGCTAGTCTTTTTAACTACATTTGAAAACCAGAATTTCAGATGGTTCGAGTTGATCGCACAACGACATCAAAATATTTGTACAGTTACGTAATTTTGGGATAATTATTGGTGCGATTCTTCTTATTGCGATTTTTAATTTTTTTGACAAACAGTTTAACCCACAAAATTGGATAAAATGTTTCCGCAATTTGGTAAAGTTTTCGGTCGACACAAGCTATAACCGAAGACAATAACAATTAAGACGGTTATCAGGGTGATTCGCTTTCTAAAACCCCAAGCTTTAAAAAACCCTATTAACTGTGTACTTTCCTCAATCAAGAGGTTTAGTTTAAAAAAATATCGGCTAAGCCAGTGGAACTATTTTCTTTTAAGCTTTTGTTAAACCATAAACGAAAATGAATACTTCACAAACAATAAGAAAACAAAAAAGCTCATAGTAGAAGATTCCAGTTTTCGAAATTAATTAGAATTAACGGACAAGGGACGGTAAAACTTATCAGGATTTTTTACTTCAGGCGTCTTGGGGATTTGCATTATATTTATACTCTACTTTTGTAAGTTGACGGTATTCTTTGAAAAGCTATGTAGTAACCATAAACCTGAGATTTTAAAACTTGGCAAGTAGTAAAACTGGCCCCAAATCTGTCAGTTTTGAGTTGTTTTCTTTTTTTTTTATTTTTTAAATATACGTTGATAATCTTTGGTGAACGACTACTTTCTCAATTTGATATTGTAGCATTTTTTAGAGTCTTGGAAACCAAAATACTTTGTCATCATGAATTGTCAAGCAACAACTTAGAATAAACTTTTCCGTTTTGCAGACAATGATTGTATTTTGCGGGCAAATACAAAGAGATTCCTTTCAATTTTATTTTCACACCGAATATCAAATACTCCATTATTTAAGTCTAAATAAACGCCCAGGAGCAAAGAAAGATTGAATAAGGTTTATAGTTTTACTGTTTAGTTCTATCTTCTGTAAAACAGCTGACCGTTGTTGACAATCATATGAGTATATAACACAGAAGACAGACTCTTCCATGGCCGACATCGTTCGATGTGTCTAATTTATTTCATATTCAATTCAAAAACAACAATAGCATTAAAAAAGTAGGGAAAGGCTGAAATACATTTAGGTTTTAAAACTAAGAAGTTTCATGTTTTAGTATGAAAACGCAGAGCTCGACAACAATCGACATCTGTGATTGAATACTCAATGTCAACGTTGTCTTTCTTGCTCCAGTTAAAACGAAGCGCAATAGCGAACAAGAAAATAAAGATTCTAACGATGGTGATGGCCCAGTTCATCCATCTGACGTCTTTTGCTGTGTTCCTGGTCGACTATCGCTTCTTAGTTCAACGTCAAAATACAAAGTTACCGTTGGAGAAATCCGCAGACGACTTTCGCACCCTGAATGTTTGAACGCGTCATTGCTGGGAGGTGTTTTAAGAAGGTAACTTCACATTTAGCCTCACTACAAAGCATCTGCTCGTCAGTGTTTGAGCCTTCTTGTAACTTCCTGATTAACATTAAAGCCTTAGGTTTTTTTGAGCAATTTTCAATGACTTTCTAGAACGGAGTTTTATTATTTTGTAAAAACTCAAACCTCGTATAAGACTTCCATTTGTGCATGCTGTAATCCAAAATTCTAAATGTCGATTTAAACGAAAGCCCATCGAACACATTTCAGTTCTTTTTTACTCGTTAGTTTGGCTTAAAATTTCCATAAGACAACTTAAAAATCCCTACATTTGTTCTGTTCAAACAAGTTCCTCGGACTCAGGGATAACTGGGGGATATTTTAAGAAATTGGCAGCTCTACAATGCTATTTAACTAAAAACCTTCTTTTAATGTTCTTTTAATTTAAATGCAAACTTTTGTTCCGAGAATGCAGCTTCAAGTTATATTTACGGCGTGTTTTAATTAAGTTCATGAAAACGTTCTGCGTGGAATTTTGTCTT
>JAOBRF010333852.1:0-10806 GCA_027575005.1 Sphenopus marsupialis | reverse complement strand
AGCCTATAGCTCTATGGAGTCACCAAACAAGGTGTGTAGAACGTTCAGGACTGAATACAGTCTATAGCTCTATGGATTCACCAAACAAGGTGTGTAAAATGTTCAGGACTGAATACAGCCTATAGCTCTATGGAGTCACCAAACAAGGCGTGTAAAATGTTCAGGACTGAATACAGTCTATAGCTCTATGGAGTCACCAAACAAGGTGTGTAGAATGTTCAGGACTGAATACAGCCTATAGCTCTATGGAGTCACCAAACAAGGTGTGTAGAATGTTCAGGACTGAATATAGTCTATAGTTCTATGGAGTCACCAAAAAAGGTGTGTAAAATGTTCAGCACTGAATACAGTCTATAGCTCTATGGAGTCACCAAACAAGGTGTGTAGAATGTTCAGGATTGAATACAGCCTATAGCTTTATGGTATCACCAAACAAGGTCTGTAAAATGTTCAGGACTGAATACAGTCTATAGCTCTATGGAGTCACCAAACAAGGTGTGTAAAATGTTCAGGACTGAATACAGCCTATAGCTCTATGGTGTCACCAATCAGGGTGTGCAAAATGTTCAGGACTGAATACAGCCTATAGCTCTATGGAGTCACCAAACAAGGTGTGTAGAATGTTCAGGACTGAATACAGTATATAGCTCTATGGAGTCATCAAACAAGGTGTGTAGAATGTTCAGGACTGAATACAGTCTATAGCTCTATGGAGTCACCAAACAAGGTGTGTAGAATGTTCAGGACTGAATACAGTCTATAGCTCTATGGAGTCACCAAACAAGGTGTGTAAAATGTTCAGGACTAAATACAGTCTATAGCTCTATGGAGTCACCAAACAAGGTGTGTAGAATGTTCAGGACTGAATACAGTCTATAGCTCTATGGAGTCACCAAACAAGGTGTGTAGAATGTCCAGGACTCAATACAGTCTATAGCTCTATGGAGTCACCAAACAAGGTGTGTAAAATGTGCAGGACTAAATACAACCTATAGCTCTATGAAGTTACCAAACAAGGTGTGTAGAATGTTCAGGACTCAATACAGTCTATAGCTCTATGGAGTCACCAAACAAGGTGTGTAAAATGTTCAGGACTGAATACAGTCTATAGGTCTATGGAGTCACCAAACAAGGTGTCTAAAATGTTCAGAACTGATTACAGCCTATTTTCTACCTTTTACTGTGATTTAATGTACGGCAATGTTATTTCGTCGTTACAAAATTCGTACAGAATTAATTGCTGATAGTGATTTATTTTTTCATTTAGCAATACCGATGTTTTTTCTGCACAAAATATTGTGAAATATGCATTGTTAAATCTGCATTGAAACAAAGTTCAAAGCACAATTCAAGACTTGTCTCTAGATATTACTTTCGGTTATAATAAATTCAGTCTGAAATACGAAAAGTTAAAATTCAGTTGACAAAAAATTTAAAAAAAAGTCTTTAATCTTTGAACTTGCTGGTGATTTTCTCTAGATATTTTAAGTTTTTTAGCGTTGGTTATACATAAAGTAAAGGGCGTTTGGGTTTTAATTTTATATGGCTCATTAATTTTATCAGTTTTTAATTCAACATTTTTTTCTTTATTTTTGGTTTGTTTAGCGTGTGTGCTTTTTACACGCCGTTTTAGTAACTGATTTGCAATTGTATTATCAGGCTTAACTAACTCCGAGGTTATTCCAATAAAAGTTACCTTCAGACTGTTCTTTCTGGTATTGAATTTATGGCATATTATAGTTGAAGGTATTAACATAGTTCTAGTGTTATCTTGTGTACTTTTTTTCCAGTTTGTTCCAGGTCAGCAATTGGTATCGCTGACAGTGCTAAAGTCTCTGATCACAGGTTTTCAGCGTCTTCGACTTATAACAATGTAAATTTCCAATCGTACCATGCCAGGCTTAACAACCAAGTGAAACGTGGATGGGCCCCAGCTGAAAATGGAAGACAAAATTGTTGGCTAAAAATCGACTTGGGGAGCTCATTCATAGTATGTGGTGTAGCGACTCAAGGAACTGCAAATGAAAAGACTTTCGTTCAAGAGTGGCCTAAGGCGTACAAACTAAGGCTATCAATGGACAACGTAACGTGGAATTACTACCAGGAAAATGGAGCTGACAAAGTATGCTTGTATATTTTTATGCATCCAAGTTTCGGTTGTTGCAGTAACTGGGACTGTTCGATGTTATTTGTTATTTGTTACAATTAAAGTTGGTTGCTGTAGAATTATTGGGAAGCTCGCTCAAATTTACTACAATTTCATCGAAATAAATTTTCATATTTACATATTTTATTTCATACATATTAAAACTTTAGCTAGTTGTCGATCATAAGGATCAAAACATGGAAAACAAATATAGAATTTAAAAAAAGAGTTCGCCCTGAAACGTTTGCACAATGTCAAATAGCCCTAAGGTTATTTTTGCTTGAAATTACCCTACTTATTTAGATTTCAAATCTATTTTTCTTAGCAAATTATTATTATTGTAATTATTATAAAAAAGGTAAATAAAAATTGTTGTTAGTGTTGTTAGTGTTAACGGTAACATTAAAGGATACTGCATGGAACTATGTACATTGCAACGCCCGTACAATTAGTCTCCCGTTTATTGAACAGGTGTTCGCGCGTTGAGTTTGTTGATTGTTAATGTTAAGAGAAGTCGTAAAATGTGGTTTTAAAACAGTCTTCCACTTTTCAGTTTCTCATTATTCTGTATTCAATTAGAATTTCACTGGAAACACAGATAAAACAACTGTAGTAAAAAACAACCTTACACAAGGGTCTCCTGCCAAGCTTATCGAATTGTGGCCAACAGATTACAATGAATATCCTACACTACGAATGGAGCTTTACGGTGTCGCTCAAGGTAATGATCCGCAAACTATTCTCACTTACTCACTTGTAATCAAATCTCTTTTGCCAGCTCCTCTTCAGGTTATAAAAGTACCAGCGGCTAAATCGGGAGACCCTGCAGAGCGTCACCTGAAATATCATCGTGCAGTCCCCGGGAATTATACAAAGGCTACATAAAAAATAATGAAAAGCCGGGTATCCAGGCAAACATTTCTAAACAAAGCTTTCTAACAAAATACGTTTGTCTAGAAACTTTGTGAAGCGTAATGCAAGAGTGTACTAAGGTTTTTCTTATATATAGCTGACATGCCGCGGAAAGGAGGTAACAACTAGATCTTTACTTTGTGTGACGAACTTCTCTCAAATGCTTGGCTTTTACAGCTCTTTCTTTCTTCCCCATACTTTAAACAATAACACGTTATCCATCGAACTGCCACAACGTAACAGCCGCGGATGCCAGTGCCAGAGATCCGATCAAAGGAATAAATTGGACAAGTAAAACCGCCGCCTGGAATTTGCGCCCGGGGAATTTTAGAAGGAAAGGAAGAAAAGCAGCTAATGCCCCTACCCTCGGGACGATTTTGAGTACTAAACCTAACTATTCCCGGGTTGATCCGCGGCAAACCTGAGATAGGTGCATTATTCGGCCGTTGGACAAAGCCAAAAACAAAGAATCGAGCAAAAGAGAAGAATAAGAACCAGAACTTTTGGCTTTTACGTTAATTTCAACAGTGAAATCTGTTTCTGTTTTTTTGTCAATATATTTTATTTTGCAATTCATTTGGATCTCCGAAATAGTTTTTTGTACTGTCACCACATAGTGTTTTTTCAGCAATTCCTAAATGCCTTTATCTTTTTGTTTAACCTTATTTAAATATATTTTAACTTGTATTTCCGTTTTTACCGCTTTCACTAATCTCAGGTTGCAGATCCTCTCTTGGTATAGAAACATCAGGTGGTGTGTTGAACTCTCAGCTAACAGCATCTTCAGGAAATGCTTCAGACGGCAGACTTTATAAGTCAAGTAAAGCTTGGTGTTGTGTCACCAGGTCTAACACAGAGTACCTACAGGTTGACCTGAAAAAAATAGTAACACTGACCGGTGTATCCACACAGGGCCATCCCACTCGGCAGGAGTGGATAAAAACGTTCATTATCAAATACTCCTTTGACAACAGTGAATGGTTTGAGTTCAAAGACGGTGGATCCTCTGTTAAGGTACAAATAGCCCTGAAGTCGTTATTCGAAGTTTAAAGACAATGCCACAGATAGCTTTTACGGTAATAAAAGTTCTCAAATGAAAAGAAAACAAGTCAGTTTCTTGTATGTAGCAGTAAATAACATGGAATTTGGGTTTGAGTTCAAAGACGGTGGATCCTCTGTTAAGGTACAAATACCCCTTAAACAAATAAATGAATTCTGGGATAGACGTACGATGATAGCCAGGAGATTTGATCGACTGACCTTAAAATGAAAATTGTTAAGAACCATTCATTTGATGTTTAAAGAGATAGCTTAAAGTGTCACAGATAGCTTTTACGGTAATAAAAGTTCTTAAATGAAAAAATAACATGTCGTTGTTTTTGTAGCAGTAAACGATATAGAATCTGGAATCAGTAAAACGTATTTCAATATCTAGAATCTGAAATTCTAAGCTTAGCGACAGAATACAAACTGCAAGAAAAGTCTCGAGTCCACTGCAGAAAATCCGAAATTCACTCGCTTTGCTCGTTCAATTTTATGTTAGTCTTTGAAATATTAACGCGTGCTGATAAATATATAAACCCGAGGTGTCACGAACAAAACATTCGATCACCTATAGGCTATACTTATGCATTGGTTTGTCAGTTGTAGCAGGTATTGTTTCAAGCATGTGCTGTTTCTGCATGTATTATTTTTAGCTCATATTATTGTTTTCTATAGCCAACATTACTTTAGAATGTTTCGCAGCGTTTTCTTCATATATTGTATTATAGCATGCAATATATTTTTTCTAGTCTTTTAATTTCATTAGTTTTTACTGCTCGTCATATCGTTGTTTATCCTTTTATTTAATGCATTGATTTGTCAGTTTAAACATGTATTATTTCCACCATGTAGTATTCAGTTCTAGCTCATAATGTTTACTTAGCCCACATTGCTTTACCATGTTTTGTCAGTTTTAGTATAAACTTTTTTTCCAGTTTTGTAGATTGCTTTACCTTACGACTGAAAACTGAGGAGCTGCCCTGCCAAAAAATAATTCGGTGTTTTAAACCAACAAACTCGAGTATTTGATTAGCCAGCATGCGTATAAAGTCTTATTTAGCATTAGTTCTAAAACAGTTTTCTTTCTATCATCTACAGATTTTTAGCTCAGGAGACGGAAAGTTCAGAACATTTTGGTTTAAGCACCCGTTTGTGGCTCGCTACGTGAGGATCCACCCACAAACATGGCAGCAGACACCTTGTCTTAGGTTTGATCTTTATGGATGTGATAGTGGTATGTTTATTTTAAATGTGTTACGAATATTAAATTTCACCGTGTGACCATGCGAACTGGTTAATTTATAATAAATAAAAACTTACCTTGTAATTATTTGATAACAATCAATGAATACTACACTGTACTGAATATACTATAAAATTGTATTCTACAAAAATATTATTTATTGACCATTTTATAATTCGATCTTATAGTAAACAGTCCTAAAGTAAGTGTTCAAGGTGCTACATCGATATCTGGCTCCGGGAGTAACACAAAAGTCACTGTTGTGTTGGAATGTCGAGCACGTGGACAGCCTACTCCAGATATACAATGGAAAAATGGAACAACAGATGTAACGAGCCATGCAAAGCTTTTAACACAGTCACAAGGCCTTACCCACTCAGGTTTAACATTTCAAGTTCCACTATCTCAATTAACATCTCAGTTTAGCTGTCAAAAGCAGTCGTCCAGAGTGGTGAGGTGTTCTTGGCAGAGCTACAAGTGTGGTGCTTCCTACCCCGAGGTATATGGAGGGGCGAGGAGTTTTAAGCAAGTTCCTCTTAGCGTCGATCTTAGTATGTATAACATCTGCAACATTATTAATGTACTGATGTTTAGATTCTGTGTTTTTGATGCTTAAACTCACAAGTTCAGCACTTGTGTGTCAATGGTAACCTGTAGCCGTTATGTTGGGCACTATGGACACAATATACATTTGCTTAGACTCGAGCATTACCCCTTGTCTACTCTTAAATATAGTGATCCTCAGTGTAAGCAGCCACAGCTGTGTTTGTTGCGTGTTGTTAAAGTGAAGAAATGGATAATTGATGTTGGTCAAAATGTTAGCTGTCACTAATGATCAAGATAAGTTGGAGTATATTGGTTCTAGCCAATAGCAGAGAGACCAGTTTTGAGGCTTCGTTGCTGGACTACAGATTAGAATAAAGCTAGTAAGAGAAAGAAATAAACCGTACTTTAGTTTTCAGATGATTTGCATAAAATACTTCATTTGGTAATAAACACGACTTTTGTGCAAATTTATGTGCCAAATATCATCTCAATCGGAGGAATTGTGTCGAAAGTAGATGGTTGGGGTTCCATTGATCCCCCACCCCAAGTGTTCGTGTAACTTTTTTTTGTTCAAGACATCTAGGGTTAAGGGAAATCGGTGAGATAGCAAGTGAAGCCAACTATCTGTACGATGCTTTAAAGTTGTCGAGTCATCAGAGACTGCGGCCGTCTGTGACTTGGAAAATCGCGGGGGACGTAAACAAAATAATTCATTAATCTTGCTGTTATGATCGCAATTTTTAAATTTTTTGGTTAACGGTAAAATCAAAACAGGAAGGATGGTTTACAGTTTGCAAGAGTTACCACACACTTAAAAATTTATTCTTTAATTTTATGAATGAAGGAACTGAACACAGTAATGCAAGTTACTAAAATAAGACGTGTATGCTTTCGTAAAACAGTATGTGGTTCCTTCAGATAAATAAACGAATGTTCTTTCTGTCTTGCTTATCCTTATGCCAGTTTCAATGACACCCCGAAATGAATGTTTGTACAGATTTAGAAGTTTCAAGAACAGAATTACATTTTTTGATTCTCCAGATTTTATTACTAAAAGGTTGAAATGTTGTGAGAGTTATATTTTGTTGCCAAAAGCTTTAGTTCCTTTTGATGAATGAAGTATTTTTAACATTTCTTAAAATATGTTTTCTTTGCCCCCTTTCACCAGATACTCCTGCAGCTGCAACAAACCTTCGCGTCTCGGAGGTAAAAGCTCGATCTGTGATACTTTCATGGAACACACCTGACCCTGGGCATGCGCAGATCACTTCGTACAATCTGAAATACTGGGGAGCTCCAGGTTACAACGACATAAACCTTAAGGCGATTGTGAATAGCTATGAAGTACTGGGGTTTACACCGTACACAGATTACACTCCAACTTTGAACCTAAAAGCCATGAGCGATCTGGGCGAGGGAGAAGTGGCTCGGATAGATCCAACATTTAGAACAAAAGAAACAGGTAATTGTTTTCAATAATTGATTAGGTTTTGAAAAGAGTTGTGTTGTAACGAGTTCCAGAATTAAAAAGTTAAGATATGATATCACCGACAGCTTATCAAATAAAATAGTCCAAACTTATGAAAAAACGAAATTTGAACAATATCTTCAAAGAAAAAAGTTTTAGATAATTTTTATTTAGCTTCTAATAGACCAGAGTGAAGAGTACCCGTTGGTCAGAGGTCACCCCCTCGGAGAATGCGCTGGATCATTCTGTCTTTCTCTTGAAAATTACATGTCTCTGCGCGGACGTACAGTTCGGTTAAAAACATGTCGAACGGTTCTTGTTTTGGTACTTTCCAAAAGTGATATGTTTCTAGAACTTCATTTTTTCTGGGATTGCAATATTCTTCAAGTTTTAATAAAACTGCGGTTGGGTTTTGTCGATCGGAATTATCCTCAAACTGGAATTGATCATAAACTTCTTGGACTTGAGGTCCGGCACAATGTAAAATGATCGCCGTTTGTTTGGCTTTCGGCTTGTTGCTAGCTCCGCTAGCTTCTAAATAGATCTGAGTTGTCTTTTCCATTTTCGAAACGTATCGGCTAGGTTCGATTCAGTCAAATTATTTGATATAAAGCACAATAGCAAAAGAAAAAGAGTTAGAATGTCATCTTAATTGTTCCCATTGTAACCAAAATGTTTCTAATCAGCTCCATTAGAGTCGCCGGTGAGCAGACATGACTCGGATCCATCTGTCATCTGCCACGCTGGACGTTGTACTGATGGCCTCCTAATGGCTAATGGGAATGTGTGCACTGTGACTTTTTAGTTAAGAGTCAATTATTTGATTCATCCTTTTCCGTTTTAACATAAGTTATGTTTTGTATTCAGCTCCATCCAAGCCGCGTTACAACAAACACACCTCGGATCCATCTGCTCCACTCCTGACATTATACTGGGGACCCCCTGCTGTACCAAATGGTGTAGTTAGGAAGTACACGTTGTACTATCGCTACCTCCCGGACGGTAAGATTACCATAGTAACCATTGATGCTAACGCTAGGAACAAAACTGTGAATGTCATCGGAGGTCTCACGTTTAACTTCAGTCTCAGCGCGACGACAGTGGAAGAAGGCCCAAAATGGACTCGGTTGATACTCATACCAGAGTACGGTAGGTTTACATTCAACTTTGTGTACAATTTTTTTTTCAATAATTTAAAATGTTTAAAAACAGGACTGTTTCTGTAAAAAAAATTTAATACAAGTGAGAGGTTCAAAAAATGTAGTTAACTTAGGCCGCACCAAAATTGTTAGAATGTACTTAGGAAACTTAGCAAACTACAAAGAAGGTTACAGTGTTGCTTTTTTAAATTTAAGTGCAGGATCGCGGTTAGATCTTTGTGCTAGGTCTGATGCTTCGTTAGTCTATTGGCCGTTTGTTCATTTACATCTCAAAGCCTTTTGTTATCTAAGCAGAGTCAACGTCATATATCAATAGGGAAAGGAATAAAAACATATCACAAATAACATTAAGTCATCAAGTTATCTAGCCAGACGATTTTTTTATGGTAGCATTGTATATTTTCAAAATTTTTGAATAAACATATACTTCTATTTCAGACTCATTTACAACACAATAATCTCGACGATAAAACTTCAGCCACCACAGATTTTAGTTAAAATTTTAAACAAAAATCTTAAAGTAAAAATTATTGTCTAAAATAGTGTTTGTTTTATGTTTTCGTTTAACCTTTTAAATTTTTTAACACAAACAGAACCTGAAACTGCACCGACTAACTTTAAGTTTAGACACGTCAACGCTTCTATATACAATTGCTCCTGGACCCCCCCTCCACGGGAAAAAAGTCACGGAAATATCGTTAGCTATGACGTAAAGTACAGTGTAAAGAATTTGAGGCGAAAAAGGTCCCTCAAGGAAACCGTTGTCAATACAAAGACGCCGTACGCTCTTCTCAGAAATCTTGAAGTGTGCAACATATACGAAGTGTCTGTTCGAGCCTCCACATCAAAAGGACCAGGACCATACAGCAAGGCCATGTCAATTGAAAACGGTACAGGGTTTTTGATACCACATTTTATTACTAACTAGTTTTGAAGCAAATGAACATTAAAGTTATTATAATTTCCAGGCAATCGTTTTGATTAAAAGGCTGGTTTCCTTATAACCTTAAGGGCCAGAGACCAAACCGCCAGCAAAGCTGGGGCAATGATCCGGACATGTTGCCGGTGGATCCCAGACAGTGCTGGGACAGTTGACGCTGGTTTCCATATAAACATAAGTGCCAGTGACCAAACTGCTGACAGTGCTGGGGCAATGACTGGGATATGTCGCCGGTGGATCCCAGACTGTTCTGGGACAGTAAAAAATACTGGTTTCCAACTGTCCCAGCACAGTCTGGGATCCACCGGCGGTGTACATACCAGCGACACATATTGAAGCGTATTGTCTCCTCGATGTAAGAATCAATTTATTTCCACAACGATCATAGAGATCTAGAACAATACCACTTAAATCAAGGTACAGCTAAAGAATAGAACAAAAAGAGCGTATAACATGCAATGCAATGCAATGTTCTAGCGTACTGACAGCGTTAATAAAACTTGGACGGGATACACTTACAAAGGAATGAAGTCCTATAATGGTCAGAAATGGTTCTTACTTGCGATTCAAAATGGTTGACTCTCATGCTCTGGTCAGAGGTGCTTCGCACAATAAAAAATGACTGTTTTGTAAACTATACTCTACTGGGAAATCACTTCACATTTCCTATGTCATTGTCTCAGCACTGTTTGCAGTTCAATCACTGGTACCTATTGTTTATATGGGAACCAGCTTGAAACAGTAAATTTTGATCCAGGGTTTTTGTTCTTAAATTGTTCTTGTGTAGCTTAGTGCACCGTTAAAGTCTTTGATAAATATAACCATGTCTTCAGCTTAAGAGTTTGTTACTTGTTTGGAATACAACAACTTGTCGGATTTTCAGAAACAGTTCTGCCGCTTACTACTGGCACTTTGACTTTGATTTAAGTCTTTGTGTTTTGCTCGCTTGGTTTTTGTATAAAAACTCGGCGATACACTTAATTGATGTATTGGTACACTGAATAAACATGCTTTCACGTAATTTGCTCTGTGAATACAAAAAACGTTCGTTAACATTTGAAGCCGAGTCTTAATTTTTGGGCAAATTTGAATCTCGTTCTTATCAAGAGGGATGTTTGGGCAGGCAACTACTGAGCCTCTCATCCGTGTGCATGGCAAATCGTGATGACTGGTCTTAAAGGTGTGCAGCTCGGCTGAGGCTGCCCTAGTAATAAGTAGTAATAGTAGTAGTAGTAGTAGTAGTAGTAGTAGTAGTAGTAGTAGTAGTAGTAGCGGTAGCGGTAGTGGTAGTGGTAGTGGTAGTGGTAGTGGTAGTGGTAGTGGTAGTGGTAGTGGTAGTGGTAGTGG
>JAOBRF010332741.1:0-10814 GCA_027575005.1 Sphenopus marsupialis | reverse complement strand
AAATTCAGGGCTGGGTTGTTCAAAGGCTGGTTAACTTTATAACCCTGGGTTAAGCCAAAATTCAGGGCTGGGTTGTTTTAAGGCTAGTTAAGTTTATAACCCTGGGTTAAGCCAAAATTCAGGGCTGGGTTGTTCAAAGGCTGGATAACTTTATAACTCTGGGTTAAGCCAAAATTCAAGCAGGAAAGGTTTAAGGTTCTTATAAATTACTGTTGAAATTTTTCAAGGAAAAGAATTGTTGATCCCAAGTTATAGCTTTAACCAGTACCTGTAAGGTCTGAAATAAGAATATGAGTAAAAAATTTAACCGCTGTTCATTAATTGTTCATTAAATCTGCTTGCTTAGTAGCTGCACTCTCTCATTGCTTAACCCTTTCATTCCATAGCAATTTATCAATATCTAACTTCTCCTTACATAGCTCAAACAAAATAAAATGACTGTTAATGAGATCTAGGGAATTGATCAAGTGGAATAAGACGTGGAAGATGAAAAGCAAAATTTTCCCAAACTGCTTATATAGAAAGTATGTAGCTCGGTTGGGAGAATTTACCAACATGTCATTTGTCGTGTTGTGGGCTTATAGGGTTAATTATAGCGCGAGTGTACATGTTTTTTTACAAACCTGGTTAAGGGCATCGTACAAGCTTTCGTACAAATTCTCCAAATTCAAAAGTATGACTGTCCTCCCAGTTTCCATGCAAACTTTGATGCGGTTAATGTTGCGACAAATCTGGAAATTTGTGGTAGGAGGAAATGTTTGTTATAAGTATTTATAGAAATAGAGAATCCTAAAAGTATTTAGATTTAACAGCAATAACGGAAGGGTTGGAAATAACCTTTCGAAACAAGCTCTGACATAATTCTGCTCTTCTGAGGCAGCAAGTATATGCAAAATGTCGTAGCCATAAACAATGACTATCGCCCTCGTTTGTACTCTTTCTAAGGCTGAGCTAAGAAACTCTGGGAAGCTATAACTATTGAAAGACTTGGGAAGTATATAATAATACAGACTAAATACAAGCGATACAGAAACTAATTATTATAACTTGATCTTTGACTGAAACATTAGCGCGTTTAAGTTGGGCTAGATTCGTTTATATGTGACTTCCACCTCCGGCAGGTCCTTCTAGATAATCACTCCAAGTACCTTCACAGACTTAAAAAATCGATAGTAATTCCAGCAACTTCTTAACTCACGAAGAATTTACATTCAGTATATAACGTTAAATTAGAAAATTTCTTTCTCGTGTACGTTCCCCGTACAAGGGGTATTAATTTTGGTGGATAACAGAAGAGTTGGAGGCGAGATGGAAAATGGAACAAATTGAGTTCATTCACCAAAATGTCCGTTACGAGCTAGAAAAAATTTCCGATTCGGTTAACGGACATTTTGGTGCTCGTTCATTAAGGTAATGTTAATACTTCAGTTGATGTTTACACTTTACTAAATTTCCCTTAAATTTCAAATCAGTCACTCCTTTTTCCCTCACTTTATTAGAAATGTGTAAAAGTACTTTGTACTTTTTATATTAAAACCCAAAGTTGAGTGCTGGCATTTGCCAAATTTCGTCTCAGAGTTCGTAAGACTATTATGCATATAAACCGTTAATTTTGTCTGCAATACCCCCTAAAACTTGGATATGAAATCGCTAGTTTTTAAATTCAGTTTGAAAGAGATATCTACTATTCTTTTACCAAATTTGATTGGAAAATTCACAGCATAACAAAATATGGATAATTTACTTTTCAAGACAAAACATGTGATTACGTGTTAAAAAAGAGATCAAATTAACCCATACTTGAGTATACTCTTGGTCTTTGGGGAAACTGCTCCCAAAGATAACAACAACATCTTCTTCTGCAGTAAGAAGCTGCTGTTGAATGATTCTCAAGGCAGCGTGGTTTTTTGTCAGGATCAACAGATAGCGACTTTCACTACGAAACACAAGCAAACAAAAACAGAAGATTAAGGGGAACTAATAAACCAACATATCGAACTTCAGCACTTTTGACGAAAACTCCAGGCAACATACAGGGTTCGTACAGACATTTGCAAATACAAAAGGACTTTCAAGGAAATTTCAGTTTATTTACAGGTCATAATTATACTTAAAATGTTTACATCAATGGTGGAATCGGTGAACAAATCTAGAAGTATTTTCTGGATAATACTTTGTTCCAAAAATAAATAAATTCTATGCACTTGGAACCTCGAGAACTTTTGGAATTGTTTCTTGCTTTCACTTTGCCCAAAAAGCAGTCGGATTTTTATGTCTATTGTATATATGCATGGTAATCAGTGCACAACTTGAGTTCTGAGTAGTAGTTTTTGTGATTTTCAAGGATATATACAGGACCTTTTTCATAATTGGTTTTTTTCCAGGACTTTTCTAGGACTGGATCTAATGTTTTCTAAAATTCAGTGACTTTTCCAGAATTTTTCAAAATGTGCGAACCCTGCACATAACCCTCATTTCCAACGTCATGCCCACCATTCACCCTCGATATCGAGTACTGATCAAAAGAACATAAAAAACGCGAGAGCTTCGGATGACTAGGTCAAGCAAGACATTGTGAAGTTGTACGAAGACGAGCGTACGGCATTAGTCAACAGCCTAGTCTACATGTATCAAAACTGCTCTTACGTTAAACCCGAAGAAACGTTTTATCAAGTAACCGAAAAGATCAAGTTCTTTGGGTTAATTTGCCACTTAATCCAACCCAGTGAAGGTTCAACCTTCCGACAGAAATAAAATCAATCAGGTTTCTGTGAGCTCCAAACGTATTTTGGCTTACCCAATCGCAAGAATTGACCCCCATGTAAGAACGGGTTTTATGTCTCATGCAACTCTTTTTAAGTTTGAAACAAATGTGACTTAGAAGGCAAGTGACAAATTCTTCAAATAAATAACAGCAGTATAGCAACAGTAATAGCATAAAAAGTGACAATAACGCATGCAGTATACCCCAGGATACCAAAAGTAATTATAATCAAGACAAAGAACATTCATGTGTCACACAGAATCCCTCACCTCTCACAGTCATTTCTATCTAAACTAGACCTGACGAGGTTGATCGGGTCGACGCTCTCTTCCTGAGCCTTCTGCTAAAAAAAATATATGCACGTTTTTAATAACTACTGAAATTTAGGTTAAAAGGGATAATGACAGCAAATGGAAGTTGATAGATGGAGAGAGAGACTAGAACATACTGGAACTATATTTTACACCCAAACTAAAAAGTTTAACCCTTTTACGAGCTGGAGCTGGTTCTTATCTCCGGTTTCTGTAGTGTTGAGCGGATGAGAGTCATTTGCTCCTGCTAGTATCCCTATGCATTTTCACTTATTCAGGGTATGTATCAAGTACCATGTTTCCTAAACAACATCTAAAGGAAATTCAGAACCGGTTAGAAAGAGGAAGTAACCCAAAAAAATGGTAATAGGTAAAAAATATACAGTATCTCCCAAATCAACAGTTCTCTTTTCTTAACTTTTTCCGACTTTACATAAAAAACAAAAAATCAAAAATGACATATATATCACAAACCTGTATAACTGTTTATGTAATGCTACTGCTTTTAGATATCAGTTAATGTTTGACGGTACGACATAAGCTATCCGTTCTCGACTGACACTTTAACAAGCAATAGAAACAAAAAAGCTTTCTATTCCACCTATTTTGACTGACTGATAAAGTATTAATATTGCCATTTTTTAAAATACATTGAATTCAACAGCACAAAGTCAAAATATAGAAGCTTTTTGTTGCAAGCAAGGTAAGGACAAAAAGAAATAAAATAATTATTCTAGCTTGTAATCAAAATGTAACTTAAAGACAAAGAGCAGTAACATTTTAGATCATCTTCGTCTTATAATCTTCGTCACCTTTAAAATTTACTTAAGAATTAATATTTAGAAAAAACTCACCTCCAGGTTACTTTGGGGAAAATGCTTTTGGAAAATGCTGACTGGATCAAATTCATCCAAGCCTCCGAAATTTCTTCTGATGGCCGATTCAAGTTCAGACCAAAGAGGTTCACGTCTCTTGTCACTGGCAATATTGTAGACCATTTTCACTAAACTGGTTTTAAAATAGAAGCACAAACGAAATAAGTTAAGTCAATGTCAGGTCTTTAACGAAGTTTTTCATTAATCATTGAATAAATGATAACTAACCCACTGGTAACAAAGCAGCTCCGAAAACGTAACAAGAAAACTATGGTCGGTTAAAGGGATGTGGATGATTCGATCTATAGACAGTTTTGTTCGAAGTGACATGATTGAGTTTATGATGTTCAGATTAATAGTTCCTTTTATCCTGTGTTTGTGGTGAAAAACAGTTGGAAAAGAAGGAGACCTCCTTTGGTCATGACCGACTTTTTTCATTTTATAAACGAAGAAGTAATGATTGCAATTTAAGTTTTTGTTCGGTTTTAATAATTTATTACTCAAATGGTTTGTATGATTCCTTGTTCATAATATATACATAAATAGTAATATATCATTCCACGTTAAGATATATAAACAATAAACTTTCATACAATTTCTAGACATAATAGAATATGAAGTGATGGAATTTCTGATTCCACGCATTCCACTTTATTAAAAACAACGAAAGAAAACACCTACAAAAATGTTCTCACCTGTAAAAATCGCGAAGGCCGAAAAATTCCTCCTTTTTAAAATCACGTAGAGTTTTGAGTTGTTTTTGATTCTCGTAAAGATCATGATAGCCCTCCGCAAGGGAAATGATTACATTTGTAAGCATACTTTGCACATTCTTGTCGGATGAACAGATGCCCCTAAAGCGGAGAACCAAAAGTAATGCATCCACTATCAGCAACTATATATGTATCATATCGAGCCTGTTTATTATCATTACCATTGTTATTGCTTCGTTGTTAGCCTTGTTCTTTCACTGTCACAGTCGTCACCACCGTCATCGCTATCGACAGCGCCATCACCATCATTGTTATTGTTATTCCTAATTTCTCATTGTCATAGTCCATGGTTATTTTGTTTGTTTTGTTTATTTTCGAAAAGAGTGAGAAATAAAACTTACAATGCACTTTCAAAGAGTTCCTTGGTGTCAGGAACTGTTCGTGACAGCATGATTCCACGATTCATCTTCGCCGGATCCAGCGCCCAGTTAGACAGACCAATAAAGGCAACTCGATTTCCACGTTCATCTATGCTGCCAAAACCGTCAGATGTGGCCACACCATCTTCAAGTAATGGATGTAACGCTTTCAGAGGCATCTGGGGCGAGTCTTCGGCCAGACCAACCTCATCTAAAACTACAACTGAAGTGAACTTTTCCTGATTCTTCCCTTTTTGCAACTTGCTACATTGTCTGAATGTCGCGATGATGCCGTCTGATGTAGAGAGTGGACTACATTGGTACGATGCCATCTGTATCTAAAATGTTTACAAATTTACATCCTAATATTAGTTTTACATGTTGCCGTTAAAATGTTTCACAATAACTACACCTGTACAATGACGACATTATGGTCCCAAAGGAAGACTCCAACCCAAATTAAAGTGTCTATATGGCGAACAGAGCCTTTTTCGGGTTGGTATTTCTAGATTGCGTAGAAAAGTACTCTAAAAAATTTCGATTCTATAAACTTTTCGCCACAAAATCAAGCTTTAAAGTCTGTCTGGGTCATGAACAGGCCATGACGTCAAGTCAGGAACTGTCGACTCTTCATTTTACTATTTCATTGTATTTCCATACAAACCAGATCGTTCTTCGGTTCGTTTACGACAAAAATTGATCGAGTTTGTATTGCGATACAATAAAACATTAAAATCAACTGGCGGAAAGAGTCATCGATTCCTGACTTGACGTCACGGGCCGTTCTTGACCCAGACTCCCGGTTATCGTCGTTTGGCGTGGCCAGTGCGGGAACTTTAAAGCTCGAATTTTAGCGAAGAAGTTGCGGAACCAAAAACACTTTTTGGAAATACGTATTTACTAAATAAGAATTTACCAACAATAGAAAAACCTGGTAGGCCGTATCGGCTCTTTAAACCGATTTCATCGTGTGCACTCTATGTCTACCAGTTTTATCAATGCTCAGGCCTAACGGTTCTACAAGCAGCACAACATTAACTCTAAGTGTGTAATTTCGTCACTTATTAACCTAACGTTTTTTTTTTGCTGTACAACAACAGCAGAAAAAACTTTCAAATAAATCGTCTACTTTTCTATCACTAGTTAATAGCAAAACTCATGTCCACCACAGAATTGCTTGTGCAAAATAGTTGATGCCTTTAACACACGGGATATGTTACTATGGAAATTAAGAACTACTGAGGTATAGACTTAAGGCCTGAAATAGGATTTCTAGCTATGATAATGACATTTCTAATGCTAGTATTAGAATTTTAAACTTTAATGGATATCTTTTATGCCCTTTACTTTTATACCCGAATACCTCGCTAAGGAAATCTTAAAACTATGCTAAGTTTCGTTATCAAAGTTCCAGAAACTAAAGAATTACTAAGAATTCCTCTGAAATTCATCTGTAAGCAATATTTAAGAATTTTGTTTGCCCAGCTTTAGTTCATTACCTCTTTGAAATTCTTGAATAGTTCAGAGCGGGATGAAAGTCCTCGCATGTTGTCTGCTACTACTGTCTTAGCCAGTGACTTGGAACTTCCTGGTTTCCCAACGACAAAGAGAGGGATCCGTAGCTCAACACACACTACCATCATAAAGACATTCTCACACAATGCCGTATTGCGAGCGATAGTAGGTCCAAGTTCCAACTCGTTCAAGAAGGCTTGCTGACACCTAACACGTATTTAAGTTGCTGTAAGTTAATCTACCTAGCTTGGGAAATCGGGCGCATTTATACGGAGGGAAAATTTTTTAAAAAAATGCCACTAATCAGAATAGAAAGAACATAGGACAACAGGGCTCAACGCAAAAAGTTGGATTATAAGAAAAATTGCTTGTTATTTCAGTGAGATGCTAAAGTGATAAGTTTAAAAAATAGTCTTTTCTTTTGCTTGGCTCGCTAAAGCTTGGTGTAAACGAAATACCGGGTTCATGAGATTATGAACGGTAGGTATCACTTAGATATCAAAGCATACGTTTATCAAAACTAAAAATCTCGGATTGGTGCATATTAAATGGTAATGATCTACACAAAGTGAAATGCGAATAAGGATGAAATGTTTTGTATTTCAGGGTTCGTCATCACATTTTGTTTGTTTCTTCTAAAAATTGAAATTATGTCCTCCATCGGCCGTACACTCGGAAAACTGACCCTCTTTACGCCATTTTAATTTTATTTGGTATAAGGGGTTGGGCGTGAAATTGTGTTCCAAAAATCTTCGAGCAAGCCAAACTTTATCCGATGTTTTCTAACAAAGGGCAGCATAACGTTTTTAAAATCCGTTAGAACCGAATGTTTAGTTGAATCGATGGTACAATCTTCATTTTTACAAAACTGCCCATTCGGTATTATACTGGTTATTCCGTTGGCACTTGGGCATTTGTAGCGTATCTAATTTTACCTGGTGATTTCCTTTAAAATTCTCTTGGGTCCACCCGGAAGTTTTAGAGGAGGTTGAAAAGCCTCAAAAACGGCCGCGCGATAGGGCTCTCGTGTCTGAAGTCTAGCGTGATAACATACGCCAAGGGCAAGAACCAATGCCCACGTTATCGGGTCAATGTCCTGTTGGAAAATGTCATAAAAATTCGGACTACAGTAAAAATCCGCATATAAGGACCTAATTTTTTGAGATCAGGCTGAAAAGGCGGTTCCTATAATTTGGAATATTTTTTCACAATTCACAATTCGTTTAATTAGGTTCTTAACAGAAAATGCATTTTTAGGTTGACGTAGTGGTACCACGGGCAAAAAGATCACGACTTGAAATGGTTTAGCACTTTACCTGCGTGTATTTTCATTTTTACAAGAACTTATATATTTTGACATAGGTTTCTTATAGAGCATAATAATGGACCCAAATTCTGACCATCAAAGTTGGAGAGATTTTTATATAAGAGCCCATATTTCTTTGCCATCACTAGCTTCTTATATGCGGGTTTTCACTGCAACACAAACTGAATAATTAGAACTACAAGATCGTTACCAATTACCATTTTCATATTTATTTTCACTATGATTTCCTTAATGTATCTCTTACACTAAGGCCCCATGTCTACACCAATGCGTTTTTTTGTTGAAAGCACATACTTTATCCGTTTTAGCCTTCCGTCCACACTAATACAATCAAAAACAGAGGTTCTTGAAAACGCTCTCCTGGGTGAAGGTTTTTGAAAACGGCTTAGTGTGGACGGGCGAAAACAAAGTTTTCGAAAACGCTCACTTCACTGCTGACTTCGAAAATATTCTCGAGTTAAGCCTGGTGACGAAAACGTTTTTGTGATCCAATGTGGATGCAAATCTTTTAATACGTTCTCATTGAAATGAAAACGGACGTTTTCGAAAACGTATTAGTTTAGACATGGCCGGAATGCTATAACAATATTGTTTTATAAATTGCGCTCAAGAAAGGTCGTTTTCGTTTTTTATATATTATATTTCTTTGTTTTCCATTAAGGGTTTAAGTTTGTTTTCCTTGATTTTTTTTTCTTTTAAATGGATGAACGGAAAAGAAACATAGATCCATGCATCGGTTTTCAGTTCGCCTATTCGTGTAGATGATAAACAGTCTACGAACCTTTTCTACTTCCTGGCCGTATTCGTCTTCATTTTGTGTTCGCACAAGCTCTGTGAGGGGTCTGAGCAAGTCTTTGCGAGCGTAGAACCACGCCATCACGTTCATTGCTCGTTCCACGTCCCGTAAGCTAACAAAACTGCATTCATCCTAAATGTGCGGTTAATGCTGATTAGAAAAAATTTAGAATTCAAAGCCGCCCATTTGTTTTATAGAGCTCGCTTAACTTATAATTTTTGATTTACCATTCATCATCTTGAATGAAGCAGACAAGATGAAATATAACAATCGGCTATCACGTGATATCACATGAACAACCATTCACAGGTATCGACCGATGCGTGACGATAGAAGTTCGATCCACTGACTGGGTAGAAGAACCGATTATATTTCTGGATTCCGATATGTTTTTACTCGTTGGCACTTAGCGGTAGCTATCTCTAATTGTAATTTAAAAGTGTTTCTCCTAAACTTGTAGAAAACCTAACCAAATACAAATGTTGCAAATTAGGCAAAGCAGTTTTTGCAACTTCGTTAAACTCACCAAAACTAGACTATTTTACTTTACTAAAATGTTACAACTATCTAAAAGAGCACTATATAGAGTTGATTTCGTGCAAACTATACCTTTGTCTATTTCAATCTTTTTCCAAGTCTATTAGCATGGAGTCTAAAACGTTACTTTTTAGTTTGGTCGGTTTTGTTCGCTGTTTTCTGCTATTGTCATGGTTTTCTTATAGCTACTTTCCCTTTAATTATTTACAGAGAAGTATTTAACGCGGTAGTCGACTCGTATCAACAAATTGTTCGGTCTTTTGTACTTTTGTCAATTTTAATACCACCTCTGCCCACCTACTGATAAAGAAATAAAAAATAATTGGAATGTATAAAAAGGACCCTTCTGATCAAAGTGGAAATGCTTGAATAAATTTTTTTAAAATACTTCAGTCTCAGTCGCGTATGAAATAACAATTAAGCGGTTTCGCTTTGGGGAAAAATACAGGAATTTCAGATTTGAATCTCAGGTTTTTCGTACCAATTTTAATTCAACAAGTTTTTGATTTTCTATT
This sequence comes from Sphenopus marsupialis, assembly GCA_027575005.1. Classification (NCBI taxonomy): domain Eukaryota; kingdom Metazoa; phylum Cnidaria; class Anthozoa; order Zoantharia; family Sphenopidae; genus Sphenopus; species Sphenopus marsupialis. Next base: position 1,042 of record JAOBRF010332741.1, on the reverse strand, counting down.
ATTTATATAAAACTAGTTGTTGTTCTCGCTATGTGCCAACGAACACAAAACATAGTCAATTCGCGCCGTGCGAACACTTCTCTATTACGGACTCTTGCTAATACGGACAGAAAATGTTCCTCCTGACCAAAAATAAAATAAAACGTTTTAAGAAAAGTGTACAATGGCTTGCTATGATGCTTAATGCGCAAAACAATTTTTAGCAGGTGATGTAAAATGATGCCGAGATCTGTCAATGTAAGCTAAGTTGCACCAATCAGTTATCACCCAAACGGAAGTCGTAAGGTGTTTTCTATTGTTGCCTTATGTTACGCTCCCAACAAACTCGTATTGCGATTGGCTCACACGTGACGTTACTTTTAACAAAAGTTACCGGCGCTGAAATCGAGATTTTTTTCTCCTGTAGTTTGTATCCCTCGTATACACGGCTCTATGAGCTGCCGCCTCGCCAGCCTCGCCTCTTGACTCGGCTGGCTCGTTGGCAATAACAGTTTCAAACAAACAAAGTATAAACCAAACACATTCAAAGTTAGTTGGAAATCTTATACAGTATCAACTAATAATTAATTCATACCGTTTCGTTCCTCATGAACGACTGAGAGCATGCCAGTACTAAAGTTATTACTTTAATACAATCCTCGTTGTCGGGAATTTCACGATCTCTCAGAATCTAGACAAGTGGTAAAATTGTGAAGTGGAAAAACGTTAACAAGGGTACAAAGGTATTGAATCACTATATTAATAACACATCAAAGATATTTTAGTACAGACATATATAATATTTCTTTACTCGCAAAAGGGTGTAATGAACATTTTTTCCGCTAGTGTCCATGCTCCTCCATTATTTCCTAAAATAGTTACTTACGTGTCTCCTCACAATCTGCAGGGTGTAGAGGATTTCAATTTCCGGCTTCAGAAAACCAAAATCCCACACTAAAGGTCGCATGCTTGTTGGAAGGGCGTGCACTCGATACACAAGATGACGCAGTGGAATTTGTCCTGAAAACAGGGAAGGAGTCCTGTTGGTCCACGTGCTACCTGT